>KB292234.1:61349-72825 GCA_000328365.1 Capitella teleta
CACACCATCACACACACACACNGCCATCACACACACCATCACACACACCATCACCATCACACACTATCACACACACCAGTCTTTTATATACACACACCATCACACACACCACTTCCACACACACACACACCATCACACACACACCATCACACACATGCACACACCCATGCACACGCACACCCTCACCTCAAGAGCCGCCACGACATAATACACAATCCCTTCCAACATATCTTGCTCTCCCTTTTACTCTCCCCGCGTCCATCTCCATTCTACTGTCGATTATTCATACCGAACTCTGTCCAGCAGCACATGTTCCTCTGTCTCTCTTTCATCACACACCCACACCATCACACACACCATCACACACACACACACCATCACACACACACACACACACACACACGCCATCACACACACACACGCCATCACACACCAGCACACACACCATCTTTTACACACACACACACACACACACACACATCACACACACCATAACACACACACACACCATCACACACACTATCACATACATGCACACACGCATGCACACACACACCCTCACCCATACCCATTTTTCCTGCTCTTCAAATTTCATGGATACGTTCTGGTTGGCTCCCCTTGAAAACATTCTCACTTTGCCTCCAACTAATTGGGGTCTCTTTTTGGTGCTTTGAGTTATCAAATCGGTTCGTAGTGAAATTGTCTTCTGCTGAATGTGTTGTCCATTGCAGATGTGCTGAAGGAGGGGATCGCCCTGCCTGACATTGACAATGTGCAGTATGTGAACCCTTCAATAATATTGATGGAGGTATGCAATTTGCAATGATTTGAAAAGCGTGGTTATTAAGTTTTTAACTTTTAAATCATGTATCAACATATCCTTTTCTTCAGGGTGCCATATGCTTGACCACCGATGTGAAGTATGTATCAGACGAAGAGATGTACATCCAATCATCAGAGGGGTTCTCAACTAAATTAAATCAATGCCTTTTGGCTCAATTGATTATTATTATCATTTCGTGGAACGAAATCCATCCATGAGAGGAGAGGACATATTCTGAGATTATGGATTTTGTCAGAATAGTAATCTGTTGTATTTACTCAAGAAATAATTCTACATTTCTCCTATTGATGGCTGTTTTACTTCATTCTTTTGCACAAACATCCAACTACTACCAATTTTTTGGGGAATGGTCCTTTCATGTTTAGTTATCTAGTACTTTGAATGCACTAAATTGCGAAATGCAAATATCTCGATCAAAGAAGTCCAATTAACTCATTGGAGAAAAATACGAATAATTGTAGTTTTTTCATCATTATCTTCGAATGGAAGTATTTGCTGATCAAGTACATTACTATTAGGGATGCACAGATATCCGAATCTGATATCCGACTACATTGCATTCGACATGTATACAGGATATCCGAATCCGATTAAAATGAGGCAATGTTTTCGAATAGTAGACGTTCATTTTTAAATAATTAAATAAATTCTTCAATTCACCTCCTCCTCTGTGCTCTATTTGAAATCCTATAAAGCCACTAGGTTAAATAATTAAATAAATTCTTCAATTCACCTCCTCCTCTGTGCTCTATTTGAAATCCTATAAAGCCACTAGGGGCTTGCCTTGCTGTATAAGCACCACCTCGAAACACGAATTTGTCATAGACGTGTATAACGCAATTAGAATCAACACAAAATGTTATCCTTATGTGATCGGCTGCAATTATTTTTTGTGTTATTTTAAATAAGTACATAATAAAAATAGGAAAAGTAATACATCATTCTTAGAATACCATTTTGCCTCTAATATAAACTTTGGAACTTGTAGAAGAAGAAAAATACGAAGAAGAAGAAGAAAAATACATTTATTTAGTGTATAATTGAAACACAATGAAGAAAGGTTATTTTGCACGGAGACCAGAGAACGACTACTCTCTGCATTCGCTGCACCTCTGACCACCGGAGAACATTATGAAGATAAAAAAGGTCGACTTGACGAGCAAACATCGTTTCAGAACAAAATGAAAAGAAAAAAAAAACTAAGCTTGCGAGAAAATATAAGGTTAAGAACTGGTAGGAATATTGTATGAAACAAATAATAAAAAAGACTAATTTTGGGTACAAATGTTATAATTATAAGTAAGTGCTAATATTATTGCAAACATAGCAAATAGGTATAAAGCATTGGGTATTATGACCATTAATATGAATATTCTTAATATACGATGCATAACCTTTGATTGAATGAGTAAAGATGTTTGAAACTGTGCTTTCATCTCTGTCATTAATTGCCGCAACAATAGTGTAACGGAGGCTGTGACGAAAACTTCATGGTTGAACCGAGGAAGGCGCAGTTGATTTCTTGTGTGGGGAGTGTGAAGTTGATTATGATAAGAACGCTGTCTTAAACAAAGAAAAGAAGTTAGACCTTCAGCAGAAAATCTGTTTCATTGTATCTTGAATACTATTACAATGTGATAATACTCATGCAAACATACTTATAGTTTGATAGAATTTTGAGGCCCAATACAATTGTTCTCCTTTTTGATTGAAAGATTATAATTAATAAAATGAGAGTTGTACGAAAAATAATACGTGTGTAATTTCAGCCACAACAGGATTGTCTCCCAAGTTATCCAGGGCAGTGGAATGCTTTCCTTATGTGTTGCAATATATGTGTTCTGGGATCTGTTTCGTGGCAGCACCTGAAGGTGTGCACAACAAGCACATTAATCAGATATGTCACACCCAAAACGGATCAAACCTCGAATCTCTTCATATTCGTTCTCCTCAAAAAACTCAGAATCGAGATCATAACTTTCTTTGGATGCATTTGTTTGCACTGTGCTTCCACTGAAAATGATTTCACGGTTCGATATTCAATAATAACTCACTCACAGGAAATTTACCCTTCTCCTGACTGTGTGTCACGAGGAATTCCTGAAATATAGAGTCGATTTTGAACTTTACTGACGGACTTAATGCAACTAAACCTCGAAGTTGTTCATATTCTTGTGTCTCCATTGTTTCTGCATCAAGATCATTTGCTGACTCGTACACCTGCTTCTCAACTCTCCTTTCAATTTTGATACCAAGTATTTGTTTAATTTTTTCGAGATTGTCAATCAGTTTACCTCCGTCTTCTGATAAAGCACTCGACAGCAACAACAGCAAAAGCAAGTATTAAAGCACCAAAAACTATTCCTATGATCAATCCAAATTGATTGCTCTTTTGTGGTAGCGTTGAAAGATCTGTAGAGGAAGCGCAGTACATTATGCAACGAATAAGCGGTGAATTGCATTGACTGACCAAAGCATGTTCTAGTGTTAGTGTTAAGGACGTACGTATCGTTGCACAAACAGGTGTAGCCCCCAATGAAATTGACGCAAGTGTGGCAAGTATCGACGTCATACTGTCCTCTTTTGCATTCATCCTTATCTGGTGAAGACGAGTTCAGCGCACCAGGTTAAAAATAGTTACCTCATAGGAATAGCTGACCTATGCACGATTTGCCATCCGCGTGGAGTTCATATCCTTCGTAACAATCACACATGTAACCACCTTTCTGGTTGATGCGTGTGTGACAGTCTTTGCTGTAATCGACGCCTCTTACACCATGGCACTCATCGATGTCTGAAATAGAAAAAAAGTCAATAAATTGATATCTGGCTTGTTTAATAATTATTTAATAAGTTTTATTTGATGTCAGGTAAACATAGAATATTATCATTTAGAATAGTATTAAAAACATCCATATAAATCCACGATTAATCACTTCATCATTATTCTGTATGTGATTTCAAGAAATGAAAGCTGGTAAACTTGTATCTATCATGTCTATTCAATCTTATTCATTTTCTTTCTATATTTTTCGTCATTGACTTTTTGTTGATTTTGTTTAAATAATTTCAGATTGTTTTGTTCCAATTTTTTCAGCATACTTTAATTGTGAGAAATCTTTCATGCAATAAATGATGAAAGTATATAACATTTTGTTTCTCTCTCTCACCGATTCAGTTTTTTTTTCTGTGTTTGAGTTGATTTCTTCATATACAACTTGATATGAAGAAGAATGTACTGTGCAGTTTCCACGCAAGACAAAAGCATGAATGACGAAATCTATCGTCACAATCGCATTTTGGGCGTTAATTTAATAATTAAATTAAACAAGGCCAATAATCTTTACACACGTATCAAAATTATCGGCAAATTATCGGTGTGTTTCGTTGCACAACTTGTTCCAATGATAAGTACATTAAAATGGAAGTGATCACTGATATAGACGCTTGACACTGTGTAAACTATGAAAGTATTACCAGTGCATGTTTTGTTGATTCTTGTGTCTAATTCGTAGTATTCATTACATGTGCAGGTGTAACTTCCGATCTCATTGACGCATGTGTGACAATCTCGGTCATAATCCCTTCCTCTTCTTCCTTTGCATTCATTAATGTCTGCCAAAATAATACAATTGTGTTGGTTATCTCACTCCGCACAACTCACCGATGCACTTCTGATTTGTGCTTGACTCCAATTCATAACCACCTCTACATTCGCAGGTGCAGATTATTGCTATCACATTCGTTGATATCTGAGAAGTTAATGTGAATTATAGTTATTTTAATAAAATGCTTTATGTACACCAGAAAACAAGAATAAAGATATAACAAGACGAGAACATATATACCCACGCCTAATAGTACGGGTTTAGATTGACTTTGAGATTATCTTTTGATTTTATTTTATAATTACATGTATACTAATTCATTTCCAGCTGCGGGTTGCAGGTCAACACCGAGGTCTATCACATTAGTGAACTAAGCAGATCGCCACGCATACCGGTGCACTGCCTCCAATCGTCGGGTGAAATCCGGAAACCCTCACGACATGAACACCATTCATCTCTTGGGACCTCACTACAATAATGATCACATCCTCCGTTGTCAATTCCACAATCTTCAGAATAAAATGAATTGTTATGATGACCTCAGATCGAGACCCTCACCTCTCTCGTTGCAAGCGTCTCCTTTCCACCCAATGTCACATCCATCGGGACATGTGCCGTTTGTGTAGACACACGGCAGAGCTTTGCAGTGACATTCGTTTTCACAATTGGGTTTATCGTTAATCACTGCATCTCCTGTTCCATTGTACTTTCCCGTGGGACACACTGCAACAACCAGCATTCAGACCAATTTGTTGCAAGTTTCGCTTCTACCTGAATAGATCTGAATGTGCCAATTCCCTCCGCAAGTTTCAGCGTCGTTTCTTTGACAAAGGCGAATACAATCATCTTGCGTTTGGCCATGTCTTCCGTAATCGTAATTGTTGCCACAAAAACATTCATGACTTGCCTGGAAGTAATTTTCAACTCGAAAACAGAGCATGATGGTGAACAGGACGACATCGACCGGAATTCAGTAGAATAGTTCTGAATGTCATATTTTGCAATTGATAAGCTCGCCTATGAAAAAAATAATCTTTCAACAGTACTATTACAATAGTCTTCTAATGTTTACATGAATGCATCAAAAATCATCATTGAGGCATATAACGTTTGTTGACGAATGACGACGCAAGTACGAGTGACGCGAGATTTCATGTATGGACGATTTGTGATGCATTCATGAGAAGAAAAAAAAACAACAATTATTCCAATATTATTATTGTGAAAGGTGATTTTTCATAAGGATAGGCGTGTTTTATATGGCAAACATTATGCCGCGTGTCAATGCGGCATTTGGTACCCCAAGCCAGGAGCCCTGTTGGATGTACAATTTTGCTTCCGAGCTCACCATTCTTAGATGATGCAATCATGTCTGCTGTCTTTAGGTCACCACCAACCATGAGTTATTATGAACAATAGCACGAGATTAACATGAATGATTTATGATTGCGGCATTGAGCACATAGCCGGTTGTTCTTATTGCAAACTTACTGACTACTTTACCCCGAAACAATCACCTCTTCACAGCGATTTCACATTTGCACCCTTTGCGTACCTCTGTCCCTGCAAACGTGTATCCACGACCACTGCATTCCCTGATGCATCTGCCATTGCTATATATTCCAGCTATGCTCGAGTAATTGTATGCTTCAATTTGCAAGGCACGTTCATATTCATCTGCATAGCAACCCATGTATCGATCTGTGGAATATATGGATAATGGTTGAAATGCGTGTAAGATAAAAAGCACCACACTAGACAAATTAAGAAATAATACAGGTACACTGAAGTACAATAGACAGCATTTCGAAAACACTATCTAAATTTGCTTAGCTGCTCAATTCACGAAAAATGTGTAGTTTTCATAAGTGGACTATGGTTTTCATGGTTTTCATGGTTCATAAGATTAGTGACTTATTATGGTGAGTTATTTATGTAGGCGTAGATTACCGGTTATTAGGATTTATAGTTAAACAATTATTTTATAATTTATAATTTGATAATTTTTTTACTTGGATTTGCATGCTATATGGTTTTCTAATGATTATTCTTCTTATGTTAATCGTTGTCTCTCTCTTTTCTGCTTCTGTTTTTGAAATTTAGTAGCCCTATTTCAATCAAACTTGATTTTTTAACTATAAAAAATATGTGAAAATATGTATACATAAATTAATAGCCATGATGCAGAAACTATATATTTACTGAACATTTTTGAAGTGAATTTTCCACCAAATAATACTCATTGCATAGCAGTTTGCTTGGTATTACAATAGTATTATAGAATGTGTGAGTATTATAGACGAATACGTATCGGGAACATTTTATAGCGCTTGTTGTTCATATTGTCTTCCTGTCTCCCTTACTCGGTGCCGCGTGTAGTGGATTAATGACACCTTATGTGATGTCACGGTTGCCGCTACCATGGCAGCGATGTCGACCGTTTTATTGTAAAGATAGAAATCAGAGGCTTGCACCGTTATCTTTCATGCCAAAGTCCTAATTCACCTCAAGAGATCTATATTCTGCGCACACTCATAGATAAACACAGCAATATGCCTTTGATACAAAGTTCTCATTTCTTTCCATACACGCTTCAAATAATATATATAAATTATCTAATAGCCTTTTCATGAAAATTAATTATTATAAATTGATCAAATGAGGCCCAGATGAAAGAACCGGTGCTGGTCGATATTTCTATTCCATATTGTAATTAACCATCAAAATGTTAATGAAAACATTAAAATATAATAAATAACCTGCAAAAGGTCCAGGTCTCACACTCTGGCTATATCCCTGGCCCTCACAAATGATGAGTAACTCAGTAAGAATCACCACACGAAGAGCAAAAACTGCCATCTTGGCGTCAAATGATGAATATTTCGTGTTAACTGACTTCCTTGTGGAGGCAAACAAACAAAGTGTACTGTGCATGCAAAATCCAACCGAGAAGTATATACATTAAACACAGTTGTACATCAGTTTTCTATTTATTCTCAGTCGAGTCGCACTTCTCCATAAGGGATCCGGTAATCAGATTTCGGATCCTTTGTTCTTCAAATTCTGTGTTGCACACTTGAACTCGATCCTTTTATTACATCCGTATCATGTGCCTATACGAGCCTTTGAGCATAGAAAAGAGGCAGCGGACATTTGAAGCTGAGTGAAATAAATGAGGCACTAATTTTAGCAATGAGTATCCTGCAACTGAAATCATCGTCCGTATAACAGTTTGTTCAGGTACATTGTTCAAACATGAAAATACTTGTCCCGTTCTCTGTTTTACGTTTTTCAAACCCGTTGAATGAAGAAATAAATTTGTGAAGATAAAAAATTATATCAAAGTCGGCTGAAATCAGCGGAGCTTCCTCGTCAGCTATTATGATACTGCGAATTGATGTCTGATGAAGAAATCTGTAAATCTGTAAATCTGTAAATCTGTAGGTGGAGTTTCCCTAAACGTGGAGGTTGGATTCGCTGAAGTTAACGAAGCGAATTCTGGAAATTGTCAGAAAAGAACTCCTCGTTTTCGTGGTACCCTGGATTTATGTCCAGAATGTTGTTCGATCGGTACTCATTGAGAGCTCTTTTCATCTCGTCCACAGGGTACAAATCAAGATATTTCTCAGGTACAATCATCGGTAAAAGAGGCTTCTTGAAATCAGAGAACAAGAAGAAAGGTTCTTCGTGTTTCTTGTTGATTCTCAATCAGTAATGAGCGGCTGTCTTAAAGGGAGAGAGAACTGGTTAAAACTGGACTTTGAGACGTTATTTGATGCACCAAAAATGATTCCTATGCCTGGCCCACACAAGGAATATCATCGCTAACGATTTCGCGGGAGATATATTGCTAACTAGGCGTGACGTCAGGAGCTGTGATGAAACACCGAGTTCCCCATCTTTTACAATGGGCCTCGTCATATCAGCGTGTTATGCGATTAAACACCTGGATATTTTTTTATTTTCTTTTCGGAAATAGATAGAATAATCATTTTGCCACCAGTCAGGCGCAAAAAAAAATATTTTTCGCTATTTTCCTATTTAACAAGCGATTTTCTAGGACACCTACCATGGTTTCTCATCCTGAAACAGTAAAAAGGTCAGCCAGAGTGCATCACTGCTCTGATTGGCCGAAATCGATAGCTTAACGAGGGGAACGGGACCAATCACGGCAAACCCTCAGCTGACGTTTGCCTCCTATACTTCGTAATGGAAGCCATTCTCCCATAGGCGCAATGCTAACCCCGATATTCGGAATGCATTATTTCCTTACACTTGCATACAGGCATGGTGTTTTTGGCACGGAATGCTATCAATTGGTGCTATGAGTCAATAGGACATCACTTATAATTCAGTTCCCCATCCTTTTAATATTTAAATACCAAATGAGTCCATGCGCTTGAATATGTGGTAGGTCCTTGCAAACTCCAAGTTGCTTTAGGTTAAGTTGCATTGCTTGTAAAGCTGCTGTAACGTAACGATTTCTTTAAAACAATGGATATTGATTATAAGAGAAGAGAAATAAGACACATAAAGACCATTTATTTTTGCAAGTATTAAATAAACACACAACAATACATTCAAAAAGAAAGTACATGCAATACAATTACATGAATAAACTATATTATTTCATATGATCTATTTTCCCTTTGTATACAGCTTTGTATACATCAACCTGTTTATGGTAACTTGTTCATTTTCTCTGTCAATAAATAACTTCTTGGCCTTTTCAACACAACTCGGCTACAGAAGTGACTTCTGTTATTTTTTCTGTATTGGTGAATGTATTCAACTGGCTTTGGGATACATCACTCCGATCATCATAATTCAGTAGCCGTATTTAATTTTTCCGTCCGGTGTCCAAACTCTGAAAATATGATTAAATTAGTCCAGATATCCCATGGTATGAAATCTGTGACATAATTACATGGATAATGTAAAATCAGCCGTAAATATGCTCAAATCAGGAAAGAGCGACTCTGAATGTAATATATCATCTAATAATTATATCAACGGTTGTGATAGTTTATTTGTACATTTATCTATTCTGTTCAATTTAATGTCTGCTCGTTTCTCGTCACCAAATGAAATGCTGAAATCTTTCCTCATTCCGATTCCTAAGAATAGAAAGAAATCACTCAGTGACAGTAATGACTTTCGTTCAATAGCCATTAGCAGCATTATGGGTAAAATTCTTGATCACATAGTTTCAAAAGTTCACTCTAATGTTTTGTCAACCAGCGATTTACAATTTAGATTTAAGCCAAACCATTCTACAACCCAATGTACATATGTTTTAAATGAGGTCATTGAATACTATAACAGTCGTCATACGCCTGTATATACTACTTTGCTCGATGCTTCTCGTGCGTTTGATAGGGTGCACTTTATCAAGTTGTTTAATTTACTGTTGTTTAGTGGCATGTGCCCAGCTCTAATTAAGTTCCTTGTTCACACGTATATACGTCAGACTCTTCTTGTTCGGTGGCAAAATACCGTCTCGGCTCCGTTTAGTTGCCGCAATGGAATTAAGCAGGGTGGAGTGCTGTCTCCAATTTTATTTTGTGTTTATATGGATGAACTTTTAATGCGTTTGAAAAAATCAAAAATTGGATGTTATGTAGGTCATGTTTATTGTGGAGCTTTAACTTATGCTGATGATCTTACTCTTATAGCACCGACTCATTCAGCCATGTCCCACTTAATAGAAATTTGTGAGCGGTTTTCACTTGAATATTCTGTCAAATTCAATAGCACCAAAAGTCACGTTGTCCTGTTTAATATCTCTTCAAGAACTCATTGTTGTCAACCATTTTATCTCCACGGCCAACCCATAGAATATGTCACTAATGCTTTACATTTAGGAAAGATACACATGCTAAAAATCTGTCTAAATTATCTAAGGATATGATTATAAAAACTAATGTTTTGTACTCTCATTACAAGCACTGTTCACCTGATGTTCTATGTTCATTATTCAAATCCTATTGCACAAGTTTTTATGGTTCTCCTCTTTGGTCGCTAAGTAATATAAATGATTTCATTGTTTGTTATAAAAAATGTATTAAGCGATTACTTAATTTGAATCTACGCACGAGATCAAAATATGTTTACCTGTTAATGCACCAACCAGACTTAGATACACAGCTTATGTACAGATTTTCTTCTTTTTGGAATAATTGTTTTAAAAGTGATAATGTTTTGATTCAATTGTATGCAAACAACTTAGCTCTTACTTCTAATTATGTTGTGGCTAAAAATTAAAAAAAAAACATCGGTATTCCTACAATGTGATTAGCAAAATTTAGTCATGCCGAAAAACTGTTTGAAAAATGTACTTTTCGCAAAATATTTTAGCGCCATTTCAGAGCACGATATTGCAAATGTTAAAGGGAGGGAGAACTGGTTAAAAATGGACTTTGAGTCGTTATTTGATGCACCAAAAATGATTCCTATGCCTGGCCCACACAGGAAATATAATCGCTAACGATTTCGCGGGAGATATATTGCTAACTAGGCGTGACGTCAGTCGCTGTGATGAAACACCGAGTTCCCCATCTTTTACAATGGGCATCGTCATATCAGCGTGTCCTGCGACTAAACCCCTGGATATTTTTTTATTTTCTTTTCGGAAATAGATAGAATAATCATTTTGCCACCAGTCAGGCGCGAAAAAAATATATTTTCCGCTATTTTTCTTATTTTAACAAGCGATTTTCTAGGACACCTACCATGTTTCTCATCTTGAAACAGTAAAAAGGTCAGCCAGAGTGCACCACGCATGCGCTTTCGTTTCGTAAACAACAGAGATGTCCTTTTATGGCGAAGATGATCTGCTCTGATTGGCTGAAATCGATAGCTTCACGGGGGGTGGGGAACGGGACCAATCAGCCATCAGCCAAACCAAGCCATCAGCTGACGTTTGCCTCCTATACTTCGCAATGGAAGCCATTCTCCCATAGGCGCAATGCTAACCCCGATATTCGGAATGCATTATTTCCTTACGCTTGCATCCAGGCAGGGT
>KB292234.1:87947-103338 GCA_000328365.1 Capitella teleta
GGTTTTTGGTGATTTTCAGTTGAAGAATTGAAAACCCCGCGAGTTTGTCTTGCATCTCGACAGAAATGGGTCGAGTCATGGGTTCACGACCCCGGCTCAACCAATCAGTGAGCGAGCTGGTTCATTTACATATATTTTAGGTCAAACTGCGGATAATATCCACGACATAGTGCTTCTATTTTAAGCTTTCTGCTTCTTTCATTTTATTTGATACGTGACGTAGGACTGCATTATAAGAGAGTTCCCTTGCAGATCTTCTCATTGATATAAAATATGGCGGGTTTCGCTGAAAAACTACTGGCGATCCGGGGGGTCAAAAACCATGATAATCGGCCATTGTTTCGGACTTTTTTTCTATAATGCCTAGAGGGTGCTGTTGGAAAATATCATATTTGAGGCACTTAGGATGTTAATTCATGCCTAATACTTCGGGACATGGTGCATGGATGATTTATGAAGGCTCTGAGCCCAAAACCTGAAAACCGCTTATAATCACCCCACATGGTGTTTTTCGCTCATAGCTCGCTTTCGCAATTTGCGACTTGTGACCGGTTTTGCCGTGGACGCTCACAAATATGATTATAGAATTTTTCGACTTCGAGCTATAGATCAAAAATATGTCTCGGGGTCACAGAAACACTTCGACAAAGGGATAAATTCGAGAATGAGACGTTCGGGGGACAGATGTTAATGCTAATGGTAAAGTATAGGAGAATCGTCGGGACTTCGAAAAAACTTCGACACAGGGAGACATTCGAGGGACGGGTGTTCGACACATCGAGGTTTTACTGTATGTCATCATTCTTTTTTATGTCAATGATGGCATGAATAAAATAATTATTATCATTATTAACATAATTGGTAAGAGATTGTGGACGCATGCCTTGATGTATGGTAAATGAACTCGAAAGGCAGGGGTGCGTTACACTAAGAATTCCTCCTAAAGTTAGGAGAGCTCTTAACTCTTAGAAGCTCCTAAGATACGTAGGAAGAATCACAAGAGCGTTTCACTAACATTCTCCTAAGTCCCGAAATGATTGTAGGAGGTTTTTCGTTCACTAGCGTGCATTTCGGCGATACACCGGAGAAAACGAAACTAAATTTCGGAGTGAAGTCACTGTAAAATTGTAAACAAATCGACTTTAACTGATGATATCAGTCGGGTAAGTGCACATAATGTTACAATAATACAAGACGATACAGCCATATTGTAAGAGTCACTTTTTATTTGGTATAAAGAGAGTTTGTAAGCAGATAATCTCGCTGTCACAGGGGATCGACCCACACTGGGCCACAATCACTGTATTGACAGTGATGACCATATCACCCTGACCTAGCTGACATACAACAGCGACCCCGATGGGTCTTAGACCTCGCCCGATAATCTATGTTACCCTGACCCAACTTCCCAAGTCACTACTATTAATATTATGACTAGCATGTGTATTTTTAACACGTTCACTGCCAAACACGGAGATTTCCGTGTTTTGCACTTTTTACTATATACTGTGCTATAACCGCTTGCGCATCATCTCTGAAAATATCAAAGAGTTTGACCGTGTGCATCTATGATTATATAATGATTTTACGGATATATGTTCCTAAACCAATCACTAATCCTTGTACTTCTGAAGTTTACATAGCAGTTATTGATTGATTTGTGATAGACCGCTGCCAAAAGCATGCAGCGAAGCGATCACGACTCAGGTGAGGCAGTGAAGCGAATAGTTTTCACAGCAATTGGGCAATGCGGGTGTTCAGCTTGAATACTAACTAGTACTGGTGTACTGGTAAATGTATACGCGATGCGTTATTGAAAAAAAAGATGATATATCTGTACGATGTATATCCCTCGTATACATACATGTAGGACCTAAATAGATAAAAAAAGGCAGATACACATTTCATCACAAACATCATTTCCGCAATTCATGGATTTCTTGCACATAGAGGTAATTATTTATACATGTACACAGGCTTTTAGCTAGGATTTTGAAACAGCCTGTCTCACCCAGCCAGAAATCAAAATGGAGCGCCCGGCGAAGCATCAAAATTTCGACCGGCACAAAAAAGTGTTTCGAGCCGGAACAAAAACATATATATTGAAAAAAATGAATAAACCAATAAAAATAAACATATGAAATAACAATTGGACCATTTTAATAGCTAAAACAAAACTACCTCTGATCATTGCCAAAAAGAATTATAATACAGAAATGCAGTACTGCAGCAGTAGCCTAAGTTTGTCAGGACTGTCAAGTGTCAACTAAAAAAAAAAAAAAAAAAAAAAAAAAAGACATAAATAAACTGCTATGTCTGCTATAATTTTACTGCAGTAAAATAATAGAATGCCATAAAGTCAGCACTACTTGATGGTTGACTAACACCAGGGACAAGAAGTGATGATTGCATATTTGAAACTAAGATCTATTGCATTACTTCTGCAAAAATGCAAAGATTGAGATCAATCATCAATTGATGGAAAATTACCTATGGTAGCCTTGAAATAGGACTAGAGAAAAGAAATTGCAAACTACATTCATAATCAACTTTCATAGGTAATCAGGTAATCTCTGACTTTTGAGTTTCTGACGGACTTCCACTATCACTGCCACTCGAAGACACGCCATTGTTTGTGCCACTGCTGCTAGGGGGAGGGCTCGGAGTCGATGTGGTACTTCTAGTACTAGAAGTCCTAGTAGGAGTCCTAGTCTCAGTGGGACGAGTTCCTTGACTTGGAGTTAGAGATTCACAATCCGTTGTTGCCGGCGTTGGTGCACAGAAAAAACTGGAAATGGCGTGCTGGTCCCGTCCTCTCTTCTTCGGATTCTTCTTAGACATGTTGATAAATGATAATCCAGTGAAAATGTCAATAACACAAACTTAAGAAAGTACATCAACAACGGAAACTGAAACTAGAGCACAGATTTATAGGTCAGCCAATGGCAATGCTTGGAATGCTCTTGAACGTAAAACCTTGCCTCATTGCTTTGTGTCCTGTGTTTCCGGTAGCGCTGAGCCAATCAGCAGAGCTTTGACATCACTACTCTTGAAGATTTTCCCGGGGTTTTTCTTCGTGGAGTTCGCGCCAAAAGCCCGTCTCACAAGTGTATTCTCAGCCTGTCCTTTTTATCGATTTTTGCCCGACTCTTTTAGAAATTTCTATGCGACTCATCGAAATTTTCAGCCTGTCTCACATTGGCGATAGCCCGACTCAAAGTCGGGGAGACGTGTGCCTAGCTAAAAGCCTGCATGTACATGCATGTGTATCAATGAAGGACCACACAAGTTTATTGAAGTTCCAACTACGCTCTAAATAGTAGTGAGTGAGTCGCTAAAATGTAACAGAGTATACATCGTTGAAGCGTGGCACCGTACGTGGCACGTGTATATACGTATAGCGCGCTATCTTCGTTCCGTGTTCATTATGAAACAATCATTACACAATTATCACCAATCCTAAAACTTCAGTTAGTTGAGTACAAACGCCGAATTCATCTTTTCGTATTCCATGTCCTGTACATTTTATGAGGGGCAACGGATAGCTCAGTGGGTTAAACCGCTGACTACAATCCAATGCCGACCGTGGGGGTCGAGGTCCCGGGTTCGAGACCCGATCAGGCCACGGGCGTTATGATTGTGAAATATAATTGTAATTCGTTATAATTGTAATTCTTCGGTGACTCTGCAGTGCTGCCCAACTGCGTAACAAGGCCGGGTGCTGTGTACTACGGTCTATGGTGGTATGCAGGATAAAGAACCCTTGGGATTTATCGATAAGAGTAGTGAGAAACCACGGTCCCGGGCCTTCTGTTCTGGCGCCCGTATCATCCGATCGGATTGCGTGGAGCCGTAAAACCCCATCACTCAATCAATGTACATTTTATGTATCCATCTTCTCCTCAATCAAGACTTCCAAGCATATTTTTTTTTCGGCGGTGTGTAAATATACATGAAATGTATGGACAAAATATGCATATATATAATATACACGTATACATGTATACTACCAGCGCCGTTTCTACAACTCACAAATTTCTTGCACATGAGTAAAATTTTGAGTTCCGATATCGGTGAATGAGTCACCACGATGCTTTGTTTGAACATGGGGATCGCGAGTACTAATGTATTTCACCGGTTGCATACTATAGTTGCGGTACGGTCAGCCTTGTGCTATACATATTTACACATAATTATATGCTTCAGAGTTGATAGAACAACTTCTAATGTTCATTCGGAAAGGAGTCAAATAACGCTATGAATGTTTTTCGTAAATGCATATAGCGCGTACAAGGACAATAAAATAACATTTGATTATAATTTAAATCATTATATGTAAGATTCATTCGATATAAAAACGCGGAATGCAGCAGATTTGAGATCAAAATAATTGTTTCTCATGGGGTGTTTCTTGAAATTGGTGAGAAAGGGTAACCGACGCCTGTTTCTATTGGTTGTCATCAATATAACTGTAAACATAACGGTTTCCCGAATATGCATTGCTTTGAAGTTTTCTTTGAAGTTTTCAAGCTATGCCGCCCACGCTGGCTTGGCGGCCTTCTTCGCCTCCAACAGCGACGAGTGTCTGGCGAGATGCGTGATGACACTGATCAAAAAATTATCAAGTTATTCCAACTGACTTTTCCTAATTTGACATACTTTTATGCTACACATCAAAGCAGTGGTTTCAAGGCATTTCTCTAACAGTGCTCGTTTGTGACGCAAAAAGAATTTGAGAAAGCGAGCTAATTTGCGACTGAAAGCCAAGTTACTGAAGTTAGTGACCAACTCAAACTCTCGACTTTATAACTGTTATTCTCATCCTTTGATGTGCTGATTACCGGGGTCGTTATCGTGCGGTAATAGTTATGCCAACACAACGTAACCTCTGTAATCACAATGCGTGTTATGCTGGTCATACTGGTAGCTGAGAGAAAACTGCGATTTTCTCAGCTTTTTGCTTGCGAAGGTGTGGTTTTCATCAAAGTGTGTGTTGTTCAGAGCTGTATTTCAGTACATGTAATTGCCTGTATGATGTTGAATCTTATATGGTTAGATTCACAAAAGAACGATCTATCCTAATATGTTGAATATGTAGTAATGCGTGCGTTCATATAGAAATTACAGAGCGGTAAAGTCAAGGCTTTTTGAGTAAAATACGTGGCGGTATAGGGGTATCGTTCCGAAAATGCTTTGGCGGTGAATGTGTTAATACTTAGTTATACTATCATACTAAAGACTTGTCACTACAATCATATCCTAACAATGGCAATTATTATGATCGTGATGATATAGACAAGTAGCTGTGGACCAGTGGTCAGACTGGTATTGGTAACACTCATTGTTCGATTGTCTCGCATCTGTTCTTTAAACCATTTTCTGCAGGATCTGAGGATGCAGGCAACACTGCATGGGCTATATGCATGTGCATCAAATGCGGAAGTCAATCTCTTGTGGATTCGAAGATGGTTTCCTATAACTGCACCAGCGACAGTTTTGTCTCAAGTTCTGTGCCAGCACATTGATTACTCAATATTGTGAGTAATTATTGAATGTTACATACTTGACTAACTAATTAATTTTCAGCTGATTGACAAGCAATCCATACAGTTGTCTGCAGTGTTTTGATGGCTGAAATCTGCTGATGGTCATGGAGCCTATAGCTATGCATACATGTTTTTGATGTAAGTGACTAAGTGTTATCCAAAGATCATGTGTAGCTTCCACTCAGGACATAGAATGCTTGAGATCCAATACTGTAGTGATGTCCTGTGTCTCTGATCATGTTGGTAAATGTAGAAAAGGAAATATTTGTATGAGAAAGAGAAGAAGCTATGTTTGCAATTCTCGACTTGATATATTTATTTCACCCGCTTAAAAGTTCAAAACTAAAATAGAGCCTATATCGGTGACCTTTGGTGTGGAGTCATCCAGAGGAATCTATATTATTTGCATACAAACCGCATATTTAAAAGACAAAATCTCCTAAAATGGAAAGGGTATTTGGCATTCAGTTTGATGACATTATTAATTACCACCCAGCTCACTTTTTCATACATTGATATATTTAATTTGCTGAAGCATTAAGTGTGAATGTGCATATAAAAACATAACATATATATTAAACAAATTAAGAAAAAAGTTCATGGATGATTTGAAGCATCTGCTGCAGCGATAATATGCCAAATCGCCAGAACGAGTTGTCGCTGGAAGTTTGTTGTGGCCTTAATTTATCTCTAAATCACAAAAATCAAGTCCAGAATACATTTCTTGTTTTATGACAGTATATCACGAATAATAATTTTTGGAGCGAGAGGTGGTTCACTTATTCATTTATAGATCTTGACTGGATTTGTTCAATGCTTGTGATTATATAGATGCATACTACCGTACATTTTATTTTTCTAATCATGTTTTTTGTTGTTGATTCCAAATAGATGTTCATTGGAATTGAAGGTGAAAAGATCTTGTGAATACTCTGTACTCGTGACTTGAAACACCTGGCATGATCATCTTACTTGCCAATCTATAAGAGGCATCCCCTTCTTTTCTACAGATCCTGCTAGCTCATGCTAGTCTTTTGTTATTGTACCATTTAATTTTCTGTTTCATCATCTCTTGCATCCTGTTATGCTTACATAAATATGATATCTTATCGATACTCTGATCAGTTTTACCTAAATTTATGACTGTATTGATTTGTATTATTTTTTTCGAATTATTTTCATCAAATACCTTTTTTTATGAAAACGTCAAAGTTGTTTGAATAGTTTTGTATGTTATGGTGAATATAAACTTATAAATTCTTATTTCATTTCATTTTGTCTTTCTTGTCTTTCAATAATTGAGAGCAAAATTTTGTACGTTGTAAAATAGTGTTATCGTAGTTTTGTATGGAAGCTTCTTGATTTATCCAACTGCTTCAGTAATGAAACTTAAATCATATAATCTCAAGCAATACCAATTGTATTATCGTATTACCTGGGGAGGCAGTGTATGCAACGCTTATTTTTAAATGAAATAATAATGAAATACAAGTAACCGCAGCCATCACGCGAAAGACATTTACGTGTAATATATTTAATTGGTCGCCAAGGATGCTTATATCATAGGAACATGTATTAATGCACGTCAGCCATCTGTAGTTCATTCGTGGAGACACTAGTAATACGTTAGAAGCAATTAAATCACACATTTTAACAAAAGGGGTATATATTTATCTTGATTACATGCATGATGCATGGGTGACAGTCAACTGAGTCGTGATTATCATAACGTCTCGATATGTTAGTGTCACGATGTCGGAAAACTTCGCCGAAAAGTTCAAAAGTATGATAGTTATCTTATTGAGGGGACAATCTGTCTAAAAATATTTATTTCAAGCCGAAATGCGTTTGAATTTATCGTTTTTTTGTCTGACAGAGTTTGCTTGTCATAACGTTTCGATCTGTCAGCGGTAGTATCGGAGAAATTCGCTGATAAATTGATGAATTCTAATAAAAGCATTGATTTTTGGTAAATTTAATGAAAGGGCATCCGTCTGATTTCCATTTTTGCAGTTAATTTCACATTTAATAGCAGCTATTGGGGTATAACGAGTCAGCATTTCATGGTTACTGTCTTGTTGACAAGCTGTTATCGAAATCGGCGAATTATCCGCGAGTCACTCGATTGAGCTCGAAAAAGGAGCGAAACAGTGGGGTTGTTCGAAGCGTAATTAAAAATATATAAGAAAATTATAAAATTTCAAAAATATGATGAATATCTTAATGAGAGTTTAATGTTTCTAAAAATATCTATTTTAAGCGAAAATGCGTTTCGAATTAATCGAGTTCTTGTCAATTGAAAGTGCCGATTTTATGGAATTGAGTTAGGAGCGGGTTGAAATCCTGCTAACTTTAAGATAATTTTTTAACCAAAATGAGGCTATTCTGAGAGGAATTTTCTTAGTGAAACGCAATTCTCCTAAAGATAGGAGAATTTCGCTTAGGAGGCCTTAGGAGGTCTTAGTGAAACGTACGCACCCCAGGTCGTTTAGTCAAAGTTATGATTAACCCAGAACCACAAACCAACAGAGAGGATAACGAGGAGGCGTCTCATTCAGTTCACGAGGCGGAAACGCAAACGAACCGAGGGGATAACGAGGGGGCGTTTGCTCCAATTTTAAATCACCTGAATGAATTAAGTCTAGATATGGATCATTTCGAAATTAGCCGTATTAACTCTAGCCAAAGCAACAGAGTTAAAAAAGAAACCAGAAGGGGAGGATAGTGAGAGTGAACTTGTCCTTAATGAAGAAGAGGAGGAATCTCGAAAGCTATATTTAGCGTTAGCTGACGCGTCTGCCACTGGCCGGTACATATAAAATGCAGTATTCTGTGATGGTGGCAACCCATCCAGAACCTTAGAATGACTAAGGTCTATTGATCGTCTTTCTGATGATGTACAGGTTCAAATCGCTCTTCAGACAGCTGAATCTACTATTCAATCCTCTGTGAGAGAGTTGAAAAACTATAAATGGCATAAGATTAAAACCCTTCTGGCAAAGCGTTATATCAAGGCCAACTTCCCTGAGGTTCAAAGGGAAGCATTGCACAGATTAGAGCAAAGACCTGGTGAGGGGTTATATAATTACATAACGACCTTTGAAATTCTCCTTAATGAAGCTTTCAAAACTCTACCGGGAGATCAAACGTCTCTGATTAGAACTTTTCTGAATGTGTTATGTGCAAAACGAGTTGCTAAGAGAAGGTTAACTACTCTCCCGGCGGTTGTTAAAGAGGTACGACAGCAATACCAAGATAATGATTTACTAAAGCCCCGCAGATATGCTAAAGTAAAGGCTAAAGAAATGGCTAATGACTCCCATGTTGCAGCCTTATTCGCTGTTGTAACCGATTTAGCAAAAGCTCAAAAAGAAACCTCCTCTCAGATCGCTGCTTTGGCAAGCATTGGAACGAAAACACCTCAGTTTCAGAAGCAGGGTAATAATAGCTCTTGCTATAGATGTGGGAAAGTAGGACATTTTGCTAGAGAATGTCGCACTAAAGTTGAGAGACAACCTCCAGCCCAATCGCTACCTGCTCCAATGCATCAAGGCACTCCTGACCTAAGGTGTCCTAGTGGCCGACGAACCAGTCACAGGAAACAGAATTGTAGAAGTGGGCCACCTAGACTTCATTGCTATTGTGGGGGTAGTCACTAGTTGTATGATTGCCCCGAGAAAAACCGAACCATCCCTAAATCCAGAAACTAAAGGCCTCTGCAGACAAGATAACAGGACGCTGTAGAGAGCATATTGTAGATGGAAGACGTAGGATTCGCCTTAATGTTTGTGTAGCACAGACAACTGCCCTGGTTGATACTGGCTCTACCCATACCCTTATTGATGCATCTGTACATAACTCTTTACCTCGTTTAACCCCTTTGTATCCCGCTCCAACGTTGGTATCAATAACCAATAATGAGCTGCCCATACGAGGGTGTTGCATAATGTGTTTAGCCGGCCATTGAAGTCCTTGTATGTAAATCATTGGGAATTGATAGTTTGATTTGTGCAGATCTTTGTCGTTCTGCATATTATTGATTGTCAAAGGAGGTTGCTTACTCTCGGAGATCAAAAATTCCCCATGCAAACTCTTCAGAAAAATCTGTGGTCATCTGCTGTTTCACGTATACCACGTGCTCCTCAAGAGTATTGAACCATGTCATTGATAAATATCGCGATATTCTTAGTAATAAGGCGACACCGGTTAATGTAGCCCGATCCCTGCCGCCAGCAGTGATTGATACAGGTGACCATCCGCCTATTAAACAACCTTCCTATCGTATGCCTTTACTGAAGAGACAGAAAGTTGAGGATTGTGTAGCGGAAATGCTAAGGGACGGAGTCATTTGGCCAAGTGATTATCCTTGGGCATCGCCTATAACACTAGCACCGAAGAAGGATGGTACCATTCGTTGTTGTGTTAATTACCGGAAAATTAATGCAATCACTCGAACAGATGCCCACCCGCTTCCACTTATTCAAGATATCTTCGATCAGGTTACTGGATCCACAATGTTTAGCACATTAGATTTACGGTCTGGTTATTGGAAGGTTCCCATGGAGGAAACGTCGATCAACCGCACGGCGTTCTCTTGTCATTTAGGATTACATGTATTTGAATTTGTTCGAATGCCATTTGGACTCACTAATGCACCCGCTATTTTCCAAAGATCCACGAATAAGGTGTTGTCTGGTCTCATCGGACGATGCTGCATGGTTTACTTGGACGACATTGTCATCTTTTCCCGAACTCCCGAAGAACATGCACAACATCTGAAACAAATCTTTGGACGTATCCGGAAATCAGGATTACAGCTCAAGCCTTCTAAGTGTAGTTTCGGCTTATCTCAAAATGATCTATTTGGAAATTCCCTTAGCGCTGACGGAATTAAACCATTATCTATTCGAGTCGAGGCCATTAAGAATCTTAGTCCCCCCAACGGACCTCAAAGCTATCAGGTCATTCATTGGCATGGCAGGTTACCATAGACAGTTTATTCCAGGATTTGCTACCTTGGCAGCTCCTCTAACCGACTTGACAAAAGTTCGGGAACCATTCCGATGGGGACCTGAGCAACAGAAGACCTTTGGTACACTTAAGCTTAAAGAGGACCTCTGTTCAATTTGGAACCTTTTTGGATCGGTTCTGTGGGCTTTATTGAGTGACAAGAGACCGTTTTTGAAAAATTTGGTCAACTGTGAATGATATTCAAGACAAATTAAAATACGAATTTCATGCTCAGGCAGAATAGCTTGAAACGAGATGAGTGCGAGATTTCTTTATGAGAACTGCTGAAAGATCTCCTCACTCGACGGCTCCCATTGTTAACAATAGAATTACTTTTATGTCGTCACAACGGTATGCAATCGAACGCGAGAAGAAAGCGAGATTTTAAACCTCTCAAATTCGATGTATATAGGAATTAGCTCACAGCAAGCGTATTGTCTAAAAATATGTCAATCAAATGACGTATTTGTCTTCTGGGATGTATCCTCTTTCATGCGTTACTGGTTGAAACAACCAGAGGTCCTCTTTAATTGCTTTAACTCAGGCTCCTATTCTCGTCCATTCCGATGTCTCTAAGCCCTATGTCCTTTACACTGATACTTCCAACAAAGCTGTTTGCGCTATTCTGGTTCAAAAAGATTATGCTGGTATGAAACGGGTAATTAGTTATCTCTCCCATAAGTTATCTGGTGCACAGTTAAATTGGGCTACCATAGAGAAAGAAGCATATGCTATCATTTACGCGTTAAAGAAATTTCATGCTTATTTATGGGGTGCTAAATTCGAAATTCACACCGACCATAAGCCTCTACGAAGCCTCTTTCAATCAGAGATTCGTAATTCAAAATTAGCAAGGTGATCTATACAGATAATGTAGTATCAAGCTCCTATATTTTACAACCCAGGCAAATTAAATGATCGAGCTAATATGTTATTTCGAATTGCCGCCATCGAACCACACAAAGAAAGCCCTCGTGTTGTGCTTACAGATGTTCCAAATGTCTGGGTTACTGACCGAATTAATCCCCAAAATCTCATGACCTATCAAAAAGAACAATTTTCGGATGCTTACATTGAGGCCTCGCAAGAATCCGACGAGACCATGTATGTGATAGAAGATAACCTCATTTTCTCAAAGGTCGAACCAGGTTGCAATGTGGCCGATACAGGCGATTGTTGCTTCCCCAGCAGTACCATAAGCAAGTTATTGATCGTTGTCATGCAGAGGTTGGTCATGCCGATTTTTTTAAGACACTCGCTCGAGTACAGGACCGTGATGTTTGGCCTGGTATGAAGAAACCCATAAGAGATATCAGGCATTGTGCGTGCGTCCGACTCGCTAATCGTATTGATATGCCAGGGTGAAGTGGTCAGGTCATAATTGAAAATGGGCTCCAGCAAAAGGCATAGAAGTGCCCACTGCTTCAAATCACATGCCTAGTTTTCAAGTCTAAGAAGACACACGAGGAAGGTGCATGAGGTAATTAATCACCTTAACTGAGTAATAAGTCCCACGGGTCATAACAAATACATGCATGAAATTGCTCAGTAAGCTTAGTGCAAAGTGTTAGTGCTTAGTGCATTAAGGTAAAATATCCTCTTTTCTATGAGCTATTTAGTGACCTATGAGGTTTTAATTCCAACAATATAATTTGATTTATATAGTTTCCCTGGTTCAATTGATCTGCATATAACTTATTCAGCATTGTGCAGAATACGTTATATGGCGCCTTTTTTTTTAATTAATCGGTACATTTTAGCAAAATTAAAAATTTTGTTTTTAACATGGACCAGATTTACATTACAAAGTTCAATTAACGCTAAGTTATCAATATACAGGTTAATATAGCATTGGCTGAAAAATAGAAAATTCACGCAAATTTTAAAGTTTATAATTCAATTTATATAAAAAAAACTGAGACAATGAGCTATAGTTATAGGGTAATGTAAAACCATACCTCTGTTCCAGCAAATGTGTAGCCACGCATGCTGCATATTCTGAGACATTCATCTACCGATGGCAACTCATAGTTTGAATCCTCATTGACCCTGATTTCCAACACACGGTCAAGGTCATCTTCGTAGCATCCTATGTATCTATCTGTGAAAGATATTAACCACATTGGAATAATTGAATTGAATTGATTCAACTGGAACATGTTGCTCATCATATTTTTATCAAGAGCAAAGTGAATCGAGAGGCGACATTGGTGTTCTTCGTGCATCTTGCACCTCCGATGAACGCCTTTGGTATTCTCCTAGGTCCACAAGATGTCACCGAGGATCATCTTGAATCCTCGGTTACATAACGATCTCTTTGGCTCCCTGGGCAAAACCTGGCCGGTACTCGGACTCTAGAATTCTCAGCATAACGATTCTTGCATCAATGAGTGTGGAATATATTGAATTTTCCCACTCCGTATAGCTGGTGCCGGTAGGTTCTAGATTGAAAATGTGAAATTAAAAAACCGCTCAAGGATTTCTGCATTGCTTCATTTTTTCACCTCATTAAACGTGTATATTACGTTACATATCGCGTATATATCGCGCTAATAAAGTAAAACAAGCTTTGTTGAAAGTGAAATTAATCGTAATATTGATTTATGCTCCTTCTGAAATAAGAACCACAACGTTCAACATCTAGAGCCCTTTTGAGGCTTCGATCAGGGAGCCAATGAAGCATTTGGGCTCAGATACCGCCGGATTCAGTGTTTTCCATGTACCTTGGAAACCTCTCTTCAAAGAACAGAGGTAGCACAGAATATGATTTACTGGAACCGTCGTACTTAAAAAACAGCAATTACGCCGACGTATCATTCTATGTTGAACACTGTGCGTGGCTTTAAATCATGACCTCCCAATGTGAAGTCTAGTGAGGCTTTAAGCTCTAGAATCCCGAGGTCAAATATAAGTGAGCAGCCACGACTCTCGAGTGATTAAACCCGATCTCACTTGTCGGTTAAAACTCGAAGCCAGAATAGACAGACAATGAGCTCATGTTTACATGTGAAATCTCACCCACCATCTGACTTATGTCTACGCATATATTAGACTGGTATAAGTTTAAGTTACTGGCATATAGTTATAAAGATCATTTCAATCATAGAAGTCAATCAGAATAGGCATTATGGTTTTACCTTTCTGTGTGAGTGCATCATGGCATTTTTAGATATACAAACCATTCATTGAATAATTAAACAATTAGTTATTTGGAGAGGGATTTCCTCTCTTAATTTGTTAAGTAATGTTATCTCCAAATTTCCTGTCATTAATAAAAATAAAAACAATGCTGATCAGCTGACGAGCTCTTATGATATAAACATCAGGTAAATCAGGACCTCACGGTCATTTTTTAATACCACGCGCCTACGCCGTAGTTCAAAAAGAGGAGTACTGTCCTCTGTGCAGTTAAATCTTCACTTCATGCTGAATATCTATCCTTACATTCAACTTACCCTCAAACGGTCCATGTTTTTGACATTCACAAATGACCAGTAATCCACAAAGCATCACGAAATGCCAAATGCCTGCTGCCATCTCTGTGTCAAATGCAGGCCTATTCTAATTCAATGAATCAGGTGGCTTCTTCTGAAAACATGATCCAGGAAGTAAAGAAGGAGAACTACTCCAATGCAACATCTTTATGGATGCACTCAACCGTGTTGTTTCTTCTTACAGATTTACAAAATAGTTCAGTTTTATTGCAATGGTTTGTGATGTGTGTGCAAAAAGCATTCAGCTTTATTCTGTTTGTGCTAATTAAAAACAAATGAAAGTACTCACACGTACACAGATATAATTCAGATAGGGGATTCCATAGATTGCTGGTATCATGCACTACTTGGCAGATGTTACTTTTTTTCTCTGATGGCTTATATCCACACAGGTTAATTAAAGGGTCAATGTTGATGGGTTAGCAGACGTTGTCCAAAATCAAAGAAGCTGTAAACTAATTATTATGAGCTTGGTTTTATGGTCAAGATAATGTAGCAAACATAGATCAGATGAATCTGTTATGGTTACAGAATTGAACCAAACAAGATCAGATAACTATGTGCTGTCAGTCGCATCGATCATTAAAATTAAAATCCTGGGCCCGATTGCATGAACGCAGTTTAGCTCGGATTAAATTTTGGGTTAGTTTAGCTAAAGCACAGGGCCCGATATAGTGAACGTATAGTTTAAACAGGTAGCATCACCATCATTTGGTACCAGCAACCAACCATAACGCCTCATATTTCGAATCATGCTATTCCGATATCTTTGCGTGCACACCACGCAGTGTTAACGACCTCCAAATGCAAGCTCATGAATATTCATGAGCTCATCGCTACGTATGGGTTGGCACGCCAACTTATTCTCTCACAGCGACAGCATAGGTTTTTAGTGTAGGGATCACAGGTTGAGAACAATAGAGACAACCGAGGATCTCAATACAGAAGAACTGAACTTTATTGCACAGGTAAGCGTTTATATATTGTAGTGTGATAATGAAACGATTGAGTGGATATGCGATTGAGTAGATATGCGATTGAGCAGATGAGCGAGTTTGTCATAATGTGGCACTGCTACACTGCCCCCTCCAAACGAGCACATAATCGCCGATGATTAAGGTGTATATATATATGCACACTGAAGTTTAGAAACCATAGCGCACGGGCGGATTAATGATGCGTCCAGTGCGCGTGACGACCGTGCTGGGGTTGTGGTCCTGAGGGACATGCGCTGGCTTGAGTCGATCAATCGTGATTGTCTGGGGCGCGTCACCAATCATCACTTTAAACGTTTTATTGCCCGGTTCCAGCACTTTGAAGGGACCTTGATAGGGGCGCTGC
>KB292234.1:113437-158392 GCA_000328365.1 Capitella teleta
TCCATTAGGATATTTAAATCTACTGTGTCAAGGCGTTTTAGAGATCCAGAAATAGGCCTATTACATGTTGTCGGGAATCTAAAAAGGATATTTTATATCTGTTAAGCTAAGACCAATTCACTATTGACGAATAGGTATTCACTAATTATTTCATTTTGTTGTAAGAATGTATAGATTTTATCGTGTAGTAATCTTCCCTTTAATTTTGAAAATGGTGGCAAAACAGAGATCGGCCGATAGTTTTGTACCTCCATGTTATTATCAGTTTTGACGATTGGGGTAATTATTATTAGCAAAGTTTAGCTCATCTGGTACTTTATCTTGTTCAAAAATTAGGTTTACAATGTGTGTTAATGGCCCAGAAGCATAACCAAAAAAGTTTAATTATGTTTGGTTTTATCTTGTCATGTCTTGCTGATGCATTTGTTTTTAATTTATTAATGGCTAATTTAATTTCATTTATTGTTACTGGTGTGAGAAAGAGAGAATTAGGATAGAAACCACCGAGGTAGACTTCAGGATTTGAGTCAACGTTGGATATTATTGAAGAGAGTTTGGGTCCAACATTTACGAAATTTGGCTTAAATGAATTCGAAATCACATCGTTGTCATTACAGGGTTTGTTGCTGATTAGAAACTCAACATTATGAATTTCTTGAAATGCACTCGTATCAAAAGGTGTAATATTTAGGGTTCCCTTGGGGAATGGAGTTTTTTTGCCTTCAAATGTCCCAAAGGCAGAGATGCTGTTCGACAATTTAGTAGAAGACAGAGAAATTCAAAACGTTGTCCTGCTTGATGATGTGTCATCAGAGGTGAACATATCACGTGATATTGTTGATCAGGAATAATTATCATTATGCTGTGTAGGTTCTGCCCGCGGCTGGTGGGTCCACGTTTAACGGTATTAAAGTGTTCTACAAAGAAGAATGACAAAACAAAGGAATCGAGAAGTTCACTGTGACTTTCAACAATGAAAAGCTCTCTAAAGAAGCAGAGTATGTCAATCAGGTATATATACTCAAATAGATGGGATGTGATGTCTGCATTGCTTCCAATGAATTGCACGTTAATAACTCACTAGTACACGGCTCAATATATCTACCGGTGAACCCACTTGAGTCGTGGCTTTTTGCGGGTGATTTTTTTAAAGATCACCCAATTAACCATGTTTTTCCAATAATTTGTTTTACGTATTAATTGCAGCATAGGGAAATCATTGTTCTTACTGTGGACCCTGAGCTCACCAATATGGCCACCATCAGCTTGAGACAGAACTTAATTCCAATTGGAACATCTCCAAAATGCGCAATAATGTGCAAGTAACATCGAGTCATTGCACCAGAGGGAAGATATCGCTTGATTTATTCACAGAGATGGTCAAAAATTGAGCGGGTTCTTCATTGGGCTTAATTGCATGCTGGACATGGTCGATAAAGGCAACAAGATTAACCGTATGATTACTGTGTGCAATCTACGCAGTTGCCCCAACTGAATGGGGAAGTGCTTTAAATTCAAAGGACCCTGGTTGACACAGATGCTCTCTGAAAAGAATTAACGACGTTTGAGCAGAGACCAGATTGCACATTCCGCAAGATGATATATATTTTTTTGAGCACATTTCTTCCTGGTTCAAAGCATATTAAACCACAGCAGCCCTTGCGATGGTATTCTTACCAAATTAGCAAACATTGAAGCTTTGATGCTCGTCATCGTTTCACTGGCAACAGGAGCCGAAGGTCAGGCCACCTGGAAGCAAACACGTCTCACTCCAGAAGAAGAGCAAAGATGCTACACAGACGCACACACGGCTGTGCTGCAAATCGCAAAACTGCGACTACGATTCGATCAACAGGAAAAGAACACCGTCCCTCAAATTTCTGTGAGCCAAATCACGCAACTCGAGCAGAAATTAGAGCAACAGAACCAAACGCAGGACGCCCTTCGCGACGAACTGCAACAGACGATCCAAGCAAACAGCAACGAACTGAAACAGGGCATCCAAGCAAACAGCGATGAACTGAAACAGAGCATCAAAGCAAACAGCGATGACACTCAACGACTGAAAGATGATTTAGCACAGCAAGCCCAGAAATTTGAGGAACTGACAAGAAAGTTGAACGGGGAAGTTAACCAGCTGAAGCAGCAGATATCTCAATTGCGATCGAATAATGTTGATCAGATTGTAGGTAGAGTACATTTCGTTCTCAGATATTTTCTATATCAAACTGTGCCTTTGAGGGAGGTGTCCATGCAAAATATCATAGAAAATGCTTAAAATGAAGAATTTAATCTGCGTTCTTTAATTATTAATTACAATTACGCAAATAATGGCTATTCACAAGCATTGTGAAATGTCATCTGTTGCGTGGGGCTGCTGTACAAATTATCTGCTTTGTATACAAACAGTATAAATTTTTGTATTTGTGCACATAGAAAAGCAGAATGACCTTTGACTATTTGACCATTGTAACAACGATTTATAATTTCTGCTGCGATGCTTCGATATTTCGTGGGGAGTTTTTTTCAGAGTTCTTTGGGGTCTATGTTGAGGAAAGTTTTATTTAAAGCAGAGAGAGAGACAAAGCGGGACTGGGTTGGGGAGACAAGATACGCTCATTACAGCACCTTCAACGTTGGAACCGAAGCAGACAAGTTCCTTCTGACCATCGGTGGATATTCAGGGGACGCTGGTGAGAACCCAGGGCGAGGAAGATGGTCGATGTTATAGCTATTTGTGTTTCAGGGGACAGTATGGAATAAAACAGTGGAGGGAGGTTCAGCACCACCGACCAAGATAATGATGCTTCGAGATTCAGTGACTGTGCCTCATCACGTAAAAGTGGATGGTGGCACAACACCTGCATCCACTCTAACCTAAACGGACTGTACCTGAAGGGTGCTTACACTGGCGATTGGCGTGGCGTCTATTGGACCCATTGGAGAGGCTACTACTACTCACTACAATACACGGAGATGAAAATGAGGCCACTGTGATGCAAATACTGTCCGCCTTCATAAGTACTTTAATCTCCAAACTCTTCCTCTTTCAGCCAATTTATTCAATTGAAGCATATTATCTCCCAAATAAATCTGCTTTTGAGCATATTTTTTGCAAACGATTTTTTTTCTTTTCACTAGCACTTAAAGACCAACATCCTGATTTACATTAGTATTTATTCTGCCTTGTCCATTTGATGCAAACACCCGAGTACTACGAAATAATAAATAAATAATACATTGTGTTCAGGGGCCGTTATGACTCTAAATCTGAGAGAGATTAGCTGCCTGAGTTCAATCCGTGTATTTCTTCTGTTGATGATGAACAATTGTGGCATTAGAACTTGGCGACCCCTGGCGAGTGTTTTGCGCTGATTCTGCAGCGCAAGGATATTAATATGACGATCACTGCTGCATCGTATTTCATTTGACAAAAGCCAAAGAGCCTCAGAAATTGCGGCAATCGGGAAATCATAACGCACCAAAGTGCGTTATGGTTGACAGAATGAATGCTGCATCGTATTTCGGCTGCAAATGTGCTGATGATTGCTGTTGGAGGTTTAAATTGCTTCACCCATTTCGCTCTCCCTATTATAATTCTATATTGTAAAATAGGCAAATACAAAAACATCTGCAATTCCTTCACGAAAGACGACGATGTGTGGATGGCTGTGCAACTTTTTAACTAAGTCGGTAAAGAATTCCATATTTTAGTTCCTTCCGTGCTCTGCACGTGTTTTTCAAGCAGTGTGTCTTTGGTTTAAAAGCATCAGACGACCTCAGTGGCCTGAGTCTAGTTTAAATTATCTTGAAAACAAGTATGTTGTTAACCTGAGATATACAGGGTTAAATCTTGATTTGATGGCTTTGAATGATACCCAAATCAATATATGGCAAGCTCGTGTGTCATTCTTAAAAAACAAAATTCATACAAAACCTGCATTATATCTTACAGGCCATTGATAATAACTATTTTTCGTGAAATTGTTAAATGCGTCATTTCCAACAAATGTAAGTAGCTTACTTTGTATGCTAATAATAATAGTTATAATAATTTATTCACTTATATAGCGCAATATATACATGCGCATCACATGAGTTAAAAAGAGAAACATTAAAAGGTGGACAATGTAAAAAGAGGAGGAAAAGTTCGTCAATTGTTATCATTAAAAATTTGCATGTTTTTCAAAATTTCAATCCGATCACCTAGTGGAATGAGGGGCACCTAACCCTAACCCTAACCCTTAACCGACCTATATCCATATCCGATTTTCAAATCAAAACAGCAAAACTATTGAGAGAATCATTCTCTTTTTCTGTGCCTTTTCTTTAATGACTCGCAGCGCAGAATACAAGCAGTTGCTGTTGAGAAAGCTGCTGCTAGTTGGTCTAAATTTCCGAATCAATTTTCGTGTTGCACATTATGCACCGGTTATTATTGTCTGGCACCCGATTCTCATATCTGTACCGTTATACTAACGGAACAAACGGATAGCGTAATTTTGAGCAACCACCCTTGGAAACGATATCCACGCGGAGAATGCTCAAACATAACGTCTCTGCACTCAGCATGCAACCAGATGAAACACACGTGAAGGACTAAACTCCATTATTCAAGCACACGCAATTTATCTTCATTCGCTTGTCAGGTAGATCCGAGCGATGCTGGTGCCTCAGTCATCCTAACCACTTCCTGATTTGCGGCACTGCATCTATCATAACAGGACATTATCACCGGATCTCTTAATGTTATTGATTGATTGTGAATGGGAGTCGTCTCTGTTCCTTGCATTGAGAAGGTTCGGTTGCAAATGCTCACAATTCATCATGATCTCATTACGTACGCTCCCGGGGATTCATATTGCTGAAATTTGCATTTGCCTAAGAGTAGTTTCCACCAAGTGTCCTCAGACAAGGCTGGCTGGGTGTCGTAAGGCGAGATAGTCCCACCAATACCCAGAGGTTCACTAACTTTAAGGATCGCGACCTTTGTAAGTAATGACTAAGGGTTTACAGAGGTGGACTGTTGCTGACATTGACACTCTGCATAGAGACTCTTTGTCCATGTTGCACCATACACCCCAAGCTGATTAATATTGAAAGTACATATATGATAAAACCATCGTTTCCCACTTTTATCCGGTAGAAAAGAGAAATATCACGAAGGTGCGTGTCGACAGATTGGGTGGAAGAGCCAATTAAAGGAGCATGTTATGAACAACAATAAATTTGGCCAATTGCGACGGATTATACAATAGAGCACGATGCCTACGCAGCATGTGACTGTCCATACTCAAGAGACGAATGCAATTAAGGCAATATACGATGACGTAACTTATACAAATGGCGGGGCCACTTTATTTGCATCTTACATGGAAGCCAAACACGCTCTTTGTTTCGAAAGTATTCTGATTCATGGTCCATAAAAGAATATTCTCCATAGGGTTAACTACCGTTGAAGCCCCAAGAACGATCGCATATTCTACTCCCATATTTGTTACCGTCTGAGATGCTAAATACATTAATTATATGAGGCTGCTACATGGGAAACATATGGTTCATCAAGCATGCTCCTTGGTCTTCTTTAACTAACTCATCAACACACGCACTCACTGTGGTTATAACATTTCACTTATTGAGGCAAGTCGGTATGAATATCATTGCACGTTGATCACAATGTTTATTTTGTTCGGCATAATAAAAACATGTATTGATTTGAGTGAGTGCAAAACAGGGAGTTTGTTTGCAATCTCTACCCTCTGTCCTGACGTCAACCCGCTAATTACAGGTACACAGGAACAATATCTTGTTGCGATCTATGCATGTTTTAGCTATGACTTATGATGCTCATTAACATCAATTCCTGAACCGACTCATTCATACGTGTGTATGATTGTTGACACCCTGGCTGTGTTGTATAGATTACTGCAGCTTTATTGAAGCGCCACTGGCTTTCTTTCAGGATCTATTGTGCGTTAGCTTTTCAAGTCGTCTCAATTTTTTTCTGATAGATTTCCTTTCCCGCAATTTCTTGCGACATCTAAATTTTATACACATGCAGATGCAGGGACACACTTGAAATGCTCTCGCATTGGGCTTCATTACGTAATAAATTTGGGTTATGTGTGCTTCAGGGTATGATAGTATCTGGGGTAAAAAAAATATGGAGATCGGACGATGAATCCAATTGCTGGTTCCTGTCTAGCGGCCATGTGAATATACGAGTTGTTTTGGATGTAACACAGGAGCCAATGATATCAGAGCTTGCAGCATTGGACGTGAATTTAATGTAAATCTAAAAGTAACAGTGGTTGTAGAATATAGATATAATTGAGTTAAAATTTAGAGATTTATTTTTGTCCTAAAGATGTTCGGCAGAGGGGTACGCTAACTTTATAATTTGATTGGCATCTTGTGTTGCAACCATGGACCATTCGCAAATGATTTAGGCAAAAACTTTGAGACACAGGAGTAGGCAGCATATGGTGAGATAATTTGAAAATAAATATAGAGCTACGATAATTATACAAGTCGCGAAGATTTAACAAAGAGCATTCATAAAACAATGGTGCAGTGTGGGTTAGGAAGGGAGCAATGTTGATTAGGCGGAGGGCTTTTTTTTTCTTTAAAATGGAGAGTCGATTAATATGTATGTTAACAGATTTTCCCCAAATCCCATTGCTGTACGTAAGGTAGGGCAATATGAGGCTGTTGTAGAGCATAGGTAATGTCGATTTGTTTACTATTTTGGATAGTTTGCGAATGATACCTATTGATTTTACAGGTGTGGGTGATGTGCTCAGAGAAATAATAGAACCATCAATAGACAAGGAAAGAGAAAAATCACGAATATAATTATTAAGAGTAAACAGCATCGAGTGTGTTCTGGAAACATTGAGCGAAAGTCTATTACAATTAAAGCATGTTGTCAGAGCTATTAAATCCGTATTAAAGTCATCTTCCATTTTGTCTTGTCATATCCTGCTGAGACAGTTGTTTTTAATTTATTAATGATAACTTAAATTTAATTTATTGTTACTGGTGTGACAAAGAGAGAACTAGGATAAAAACCACCAAAGTAGTCATCCCGGTTTGAGTCAACACTGAGTATTATTGAGTCATAATTGGGTCCAACATTTACAAAGTATTGGTTAATAAATTCGAAATCATATCTTTGTCATTACAGGGTTTGTTGTTGATTAGAAACTCGTTGCAGAGTGGGCTTTTCTTCTTCGATCCAACGAGTTCTTTCAGATTTATCCACATATTTTTTATGTTATGTCTGTTTTCCTCTATAAGTCCTTTTTAGCATGAGCTATTAAACGACTAAAAATACTTTTTTATTATTATACGCTAATTCATTTGCGATGTTTTTATGTCTTTTATAATCAAGATCTAATTTGTTTTTGTGTTTTATTGAAACAATTAGTTCATTAATTTTGTGATCCTTTTACTACTATCTCCTTTTTGGCCTTCTTGTTAATTGTCTATCGGAAAGGATGATTAATATTTTTTCTTATGAATCTTTTATTCAGTGATGTCATTATATTTGACAGGTCAAAATTTGCAAATGATTTCAGAAAAAAGTGTGCGCAAGTGACATGTAAGCTGGTGAAATGCGAAGAGATGTTTTGAAAAATGAAATGTCCAGATCGTTAAAACTCATTATGTCCTGCCATGATTATTTATTTATTTAATTTTTTAATTTATCTATAATAATTTGTGTATAAGACCCAAATGAAATAACTTCATCAAATATTATATTTGCCTTTGGATGTTTAGAGACACAGATTATTGGATACTGGTCTGAAATATCAGTGAAGGTGACACCGATTTCATGTTTTGTATATTGTTTGAGAAGATGCCTATTAATGTGGATCGGTTGTTGACCTGCCTAGTTGGATTATTCACTAGTGGTGTATGGGACTCTTTGAGTAGGCCTACAACAGTTCAATAAACCGAGAAGCGTTGGCATTGTGTGGATAAAGAGAAATATCTATATCAATTAAAGTCTCCAAGCAGATTTTTTTTAACGCAATACATAATACAATAATACATTAACCATACAGCACATGAATAATTGCGAATCACAAAGTCCTCAAACTAGACTCAATCCAACCGATTGCTGACTCTACGCGGCTTCACACTGGTGTTCAAAGACGAAATCTTTATGTCACATTAAGTGCTGCAGTGTATCAATTAAAATGCATGAATGAAATGAAAGTATCACGTTTGTCGGTTGTATTTTCGCATGTATGCATGATTGTGTTTTCATTACAAATTAAAGACAAATAGCTGAAGTTTCAAACAAAGAAATTTTAAATTTTCAGTTCATTGAATGGGTTCATTTTCGGAAATGTTTAGTTCATTGAATGGGTTCATTTTTTGAATGCCAGCATCGTTCTGTCTCCCAGCATTTTAAATATTCAGTTCATTGAATGGGTTCATTTTCGGAAATGTTCAGTTCATTGAATGGGTTCATTTTTTGAATGCCAGCATCGTTCTGTCTCCCAGCATTAGGGGGGAGGCATTCACTCTCGCATCGTTGCTGATTTTCTTGTTCAGATTTCGAATTGCAACCGCCATGATATTGACATCAGTTTCATTCATCACCTTTCCCGCCCACAACGCCTGGAAATCCAACAAGGTCAAAGTTCAATAAATATAAAGACGGCGACAGCTATATGGACAAAATGCGCACAATGTGACGGAACGATCGTTGACAACAGGCGTTGTGAAATTATAGATACGAAAGTTCATCATCAATGTTTGCGAAGATTTTGCGTAAATCGCGTTTATAACGCACTTCCGCTTCGCGTCAGCTGGGCGCTCTATGGACACAGGACATGCGTACTTATGATTCACTGAGATCTCTGTCTTCCTCATAGCACTCACATTGTCCACTGCAATAACTCCTCCTTTGCGGACCAGCTTCAGACCAAGTTCATAATAATTATCATAATTTGTTTTATCGGCGTCGATGAACACCATGTCGTAGGTGTCGCCCTCTCCGTTCTCCAAAAGTGCATCTGTGAAACGAAAATTCAGGAATTGCAAATATTCACTCCTGACCATTCTCACTCAGTGTGTCGATAGCAGGCGCAATTCTTAGATCGATTATATCATCAACCCCCGCCTGCAATCGAGTGATCATCAAACTGAACTACTTTGCCTCTGGCCCATTGTCAATACACACTTGTTGCCAGAAGGGTCTCCCGACCCCAGGCATCGTCGCTTCGTTGTCTCAACAAATCAGTTTGCCATCTTTCGGTAAACCCAGAGCAAGGCTCAGGGCGCTGTACCCAGTGTAGCATCCTGTTACATAACAATGTTTCAAAGTGAGAACCATAGAACCAAAGGGAGCTGCGTAAAGAAATGCCAATGAGTAATTATAATATACAAAGACAACTTATGAATAAACGGGTTCATACGCGGAAAATACAATCAATATGAAAGGGAGTTTTGGGTATCAATGCTAGGCACCTTTCCTCGAAAACTTAATGTTATAGGAATGAGTAACTAGCAACACTCACCAACGTCAATGACCTTTTTGGCATTCTGACTGATAAGAATATTCTGTAGCAGTTGAAGTTCATTCGCGTCACTCAACATGAAGCGGAAAGGTTGCTTGAATGTGGCCTCGGAAAAATATATGCTATATTAAGGCAAGATTTAGATGTAAGTGCACGATTGAGTATATCAGTTAACATTCGATTAATTACATAAAACAGTGCGAGAAAAATGATGATGCTCTCAACACCTCTCTTAAACCCCTCTGAGCCTCGTGCGGTCGGAGCGTGGTGTTTTCAATATATACAATGAGACCATTTTCCGAATCATGTGATTTCCCCCAGAACACTCCTTTGCGGTAATTCGTCAGGTAAAATAAGATGAATGTATACTGCGCGTAGCTTTGACTTAGCTTGTATTCCCAGCCATTTCTTCTGAAAAAATCTCCAACAATCATGTGACAAAAAATTAAGTTTATGAAGTGGATTGATGTCTTGTAACCAGGTTAATGAAGCCTTTGGCTCAAGCACATGCACTCAATTCTTAAAACCATAGTATTACATCGATGACTAGTATTTCAAACCTACCATAATTTATCATGGTACATAGTTGTATATGGAATTAGTCAATTTTCAATGTGTGTGATTGGGGTTTTACGGCTCCACCCAAACCAATCGGATGATACGGGCGCCAGAACAGAAGGCCTGGGACCGGGTTCCCCCTACTCTTATCGTTAAATCCCAAGGGTTCTTTATCCTGCATACCACCATAGACAGTAGTACACAGCGCCCGGCCTTGTTACGCAGTTGGGCAGCAGTGCAGAGTCACTGAAGAATCACAATTGTAATTCACAATCATAACGCCCGTGGCCTGATCGGGTCTCGAACCCGGGACCTCGACCCCGACGGTCGGCATAGGATTGCAGTCAGCCGGTTTAATCCACTGAGCTATTCGGTGCGTGTCGTGTGACCACCGGCAGAGGAGCTCGAGCCATCAACAGAAACGCATCAAACATTATTCCCACCAATAATAGTGAGTCAATTACTATTTTACACATGTTCATTACAATTCATTCTTTTTGTTATAGCTGCATGCTCAGTGAACGATCACAGTAATAAAGGTTATGGTGCCGATGAATCATCTCATTTGGTATTTTACAAAACTTTAAATTACAGTGCTCAGCACTGTATATATATATTTCTGTTGTACTTTCGACGCCAAGGTTCGGGGTATAATAATTTGATGAACCTATCAGCTTCTCACACTTTCTTGTCGATTCAGAACAGCCATATATACATAACGATTAAAATGCTATAGTAGAGGAGAAGCCAAACGCCATGTCATACTGCATGAATAAATAATGTTTGTGCGATTCAACATTGAAGGACACCATGCCAAATTTCCAACAGCAAAAAAAGAAAATAAAAACGTGAAAATTATGGGTATCACACGTAATGTTCAGGAAATGAAGTCCCATTCAGTCCAAATCAAGAAATAAATCAAAGAAATGAAATGAAACTCTCCACATTTAAGTCACACTGTGTTACACACTACCCCATTGATTAGGCTGACAGATGACTCAATATTTGTGAGTGATATGCTTCAAAAGCATGCAGGACTATATTAGCACCCGGACTATAGGCCTGTGTTTGCTGTAACAAGGTGTATAGTTCCTAGGATTACTAGGAATAGCAGTCCTAGGACTACCTTTTCAGTAGGACATGCTGTTACACCGCTCTGTGTTGAGTTTGCTGTCTATGAATGATGAGACACACCCCCCTCTCCCCGTCTATCTGCTCGTGTTGCATGGATGCTGTTGTACGTCGTAGGTGTCTTTGATTTCAGGAATAGCTCAGTGGGTTAAACCGGCTGACTGCAATCCAATGCCGACCATGGGGGTTGAGATCCCGGGTTCGAGACCCGATCAGGCCACGGGCGTTAAATATGATTGTGAATTATAATTGTAATCCGTTATAATTGTAATGCTTCGGTGACTCTGCAGTTCTGCCCGACTGCGTAACAAGGCCGGGCGTTGTGTACTACTGTCTATGGTGGTATGCAAGATAAAGAACCCTTGGGATTTATCGATAAGAGTAGGGGGAAACCCCGGTCCCGGGCCTTCTGTTCTGGCGCCCGTATCATCCGATTGGTTTGGGTGGAGCCGTAAAACCCCATGACGCATCACGCATTGATTTCAGAATTCAACCAGGTTTCCGTCAGGACAATAACTGAGAGGTGAAGGCCAGAGAGTTTTAGACAGCTCATTAATTCAGGGTTATTTTTGGGTAGACTCCTAATGTTAACATGAAAAGGAGAACATAGAAAATTAGTTTCGAGTGGAAGGTCGTTGTATGAATAGCTATTGTTATTTATTGAGGGCAATATCATCTGGGTCCAGGTCATCAAAATTTGGTGATTTAGATGCCCAGGGTCTGGGCCGCAGGGAACATAAAATGGATGCAGCGTACTTCTGGAATTTAAAGTTTACATTTTTACACTTGATGAGAGTTCAAAAATTATTTGAAGGATTGTCGGGACATTTATAATTTTCGACGAAATATAAAGAAATAAGTATATTATGTTTTAGAAAAAAAAATTATGTTTAAAAAAAAAATGCCTTTGCGGATATATGTAATAATTATGTGATTGAATAATATACAAGAAGGTAATAATTTTAACATGGAACACAAATAATAATACAAACAAAAATCAAATTTAAAAATTGCGAAAAAAGGTCATGGAAAGAAATTCCGGATGTTTTGGCAGTCGCGTAGGGTCCTTCAAGAGTGTACTTTACCATGAACGTCCTTAATCACTATTTGCCCGTCGTGGGTCCAGCAGTCTGAATTTATTTTGTCGTTTTGTCATATGGGATTGATTTAATAGCTTAGAGCGCTCACGGTAAAGTTTTCATTTACAGAAATGTTTGAGTTTTAGAGAGTTCTCGTATTCTGCATAACACGGTGCCTGCACGGAAGGTGGCAAACATTACAATGATGGAGCGCGGCTTACCTCCTTACCGCTTGCCGACACGATGTAAACGGTCAATGTCCTGTTCTTGAATGGGAGGCTCAACCTTCGTGGTATCGTTAATCACAATAAGGGCGGCCTCAGTAGTACAATAATGGAGCGTTGGAAGGTGTTTCATTACAAGAAACCTCTCACTGATAAATGTTCTCAAAGACTCAATCAAAGACCTACTATTACTATTATATCTTCAATGTGATAGAACATCGTATCTGTCATGCCATTAGCACACAACAATTATTAGCACACGGGACTTATACCTGGTTGCGGAGAAAAGAACGGGGAAAAGGTGGAATAACAAGATTAAATTTGTTACGCATTGAACAAAGTAACCTATGACCTTTCTCGTTCTACCTTATTATCGTTAAGAACAAAATTGTCTCGTTATTTGTCAATCTCAGCAAATAAAACAAGAACACATAGTTAATGATGATACGTTTACTGTGATTATGACGAAATACGGCGCATGCGTAGAGCATCATTTCACCACAAACATAAAATAATTTCACACCCGAGTCACACCGCCCTCACTTGATTTACAGCAGCGTGAAAATAGTTCCTGTTTAAACAGCAACCGGAAGCTCTTCCCAGCCATGCAATAAATAATGATGTTACAAGCCGAGTTTGAAACAACAAGAACATCGCTGAATTTCGTGTAATAGAAATGAAAGTGACCACATTCCCTTTGAGATGACGTAAGAGCCGCCCAAAAGATTTGATTAACGAGAGCTGGAGTCTGGCAGAAAATAAACACACACACAATCACAATGATACACACTGTCACGTGGTCTTTATTAACAGGGTCCTGAGTCGAGACGGCGTGAATCAATCGACTCCGTTTCCGCCGAAAGTCTTTCAAAGCGCGAATTAGCTTAGTATTCATCCCAAAGAGACTGACCAGCGGAATGATATACATGACCAGAAAGTACGCCACGTTTGAGTATAACACTTGGTAGATCTTACTGTCACCCAAGTTAACAGGATCCAGAGTGGTGTTAGTACCTCCAGGAAACGAGATCTCGCGGTGTTCGAAGAATCGCGGGAGGTTGAACAAAGCCGACAACACAGCGACGAGGAAAACTTTGCTGATGATTTCTTTCTGAGTCTGTTTCTTGTATTGGTGAGGGGTACACATGGCCCGGAATCTGGTAAAAGTGACCAGCACTGTCACCCAGATGGTCATGGTGTGGGCCATCATAGCGAATGGCCAGACGTGAATGACGTAAGAGGGGACCTCTTCGATCGCAGATCTTGGTCCAAAAAAATGTTTCTCGATAGTTGGAAGCACATACATCACAATGGACGCGAACAACAGCAGGGTATCTGAGACGCAGATAGCTTGCAGCATGAAGATGGTAACTTTGTCAGTCGAGTGTTTTAATAATACAAAGAAAGATGTTATATTACCCGCAAGACCAAACAGGCAAACAATTCCGATGGTCACAACGCACACTAGCAGCTCGTACAGCTCACAATGGAACTCCATGGCTGCTTGCATCCTCCTTCTGCTCTGAGTAGCGATGCCGTGAGGTGGCGCTTATAAGGACACAGGCGAACTACGGGGGTTCCCCTGCAATGCATGCAGTTGCTCTGCGATTCCGACCACTGTGACATATTGCTGGAAAGTGCAGCCCCCATGCAGATCAGAATAATGGACTAGGGTTACAATGGTATGTTACAGTGGGAATTACATCCGCATCGAATGGCATACCATGCTGACACGACCACTAGTAGACACAACAGCTACGGTTGCGTCACCCATGCTTAATTATGTCGCAATGACAGTATTACTTATTCAGGAATGCACTTCTCCATAATTATACGTATATCATCCAATCATTGTAGAATTCAATCTTCATTTTAACTAAAATAGACTTAAAGGTATGAGTGGGGTCTGTCATACAATAGCCAATGGGCCTGATGTTATTCCAGATACGATATCGTAGATTATTCTCAATAAAACCGTCGCATTTTTCAGCGAAATTATGTCATTGGGAGGCATTATAATATAAGTTACATTATGAGCAAGTTTCTTGCACGTAGGCCTTGTTTGCGCATGTCTAATGCATGCTCAATAGCTGGACTGGACTCATTATTAACACAGCCCTGTGGCTCGAAGGTTCATTCAGACGAAGACCAAATGTCAATTGCAACATTCAGTTTGACTCAAGGTTACATATATTTTTAGTTCATTCGACACTAAATCTCCATCGATTAATTGAGGTGGGAATTCAAAAGTTTATTTACTAGTAATGCAAATTGTTCAATATTGCGTGAAGTGTTACAAAAATGCGGAAAGTGTGTGTTATATTCCAAAATAATGATATTGTTTACAGTTACTTATTAAAGATTCATAGCCTTCTACTGGATCATTATATATTTATAGCTAATAATTATTCCATAAATACTCTGTATACTATTTATAACAAGACCGCTTCGCAGTGCACATCGTCGTTCAGATTAGAGCAGAACAAGCTGCAAAAACCGATAAACAATATGCATATTACCAATATAAGGTGCTCGTATAATTATGGGCGTGAAGGTTTGACCAGATCACTGGTCATTTGAATTGCATTTGACAGGCTACGACCCGAAAGAATTGATTAATTGACACTTGTGAGGGAAACAGTGGAAGTAGAAACCATACGAGTGTTGATGAAGTCAGCGCTGTTTCTTCAGAACTAGTTCAATACCTGGATGGCGACCACGCCCTTTGTTGCATGTCCATAACGACTTCATGACACATTGAAAGAGGGTTCTTTCACCAAGAGAACGGATCGATGGAACGTTATGCAATTCCTTGAGTGCAAGGGAAAATATCCAAATACCAGTATGCAAATACTGGGTACTTGATTAATAATTATAATCTATAAGTTTCATGGAAGCATGTTAATCCATGACTCACTGGTAATTCTATATTATAATTTGATTTGTTTGGCATAAAACTTTATTTATAACTACCTGTACTCACATATAGCTGAATTTGAGCTCGGATACCGCCGGGTTTAGCTCCCGTGCTGCATCACTGTCCAGTGCCCTCAATATAGCTGGCGATTGTTGATCTCACTCAGCTGATTGTTTGATTTAATTAAATGCTTGGGAAACAGAGGCATTGAGAGTTGAGATCACATAATACTGTGTAATCAACACACGTACATGCATTGTGAAAGCCTCGGTTGACATCAGCATCACTTTGGCGCCTGCCGAATTCATCGCGTCCTTGCTTTGATCTCAATTGAATATCACACTTAATTAAACTTAAAGCACAAAAGCTGTGCGTGCTCTTTTCTGTGATGTGCTTTCAACAAAAACTTGCTCATGGAATCAATTGACGTGGGTGGCTGGCAACGTCGTCTAACACAAGATCAAGGTTTTTCACGGGACCAAAATACCAAAGTCGCTGGTCGTATTAGACAGATGGTTGTCTTATACAGAGTGATGAACATCGCGTATAATTATGTCGGAAACGAGCAAAATTGATCGTCTTTAACATATCGTTAATACAAATTTACTGAATATGTTTCAGCATTTAGCCGATTGCACAATAATTATCATTGTCATTGGTGAAATAGAAGTGATAAATGCATTTGGAAATTTAAGTTAATTAGAGTAAACCTGTGCGTCGCACCGTATACCAGTTGCCTTGCGAGTTTCGTCATAGCAGCAGCCTTTGATTGAACAAAATGGGATATATTATTAGAACCATGAGCTGTAAAACAAGTGCCTTGAGATTTGACAGGTGCTTGGGACAAAAATGCGCGCACAGACCGATGAGAAGGGAGGTTCGGGTGGGTGGGGGATGTAATAGAACGATGCCTTGTAGACCTCTGGGTAAGATGAACGTACGAGCTTAATGATGCGATGCTAATTGTCCTACTACGAATCATGTCAATTAATCTGCGCAATTTTCTAATATTTATTTATGATAATGCGCCGAACGAGCCGCCCCACATGCACAATATCATTTATTTTGTCATCAATCTTACCACGAATGGTCCAGCATTGAGAAAGTTTGAGTCAATATGCTTGAGATTGAGAACGGTCGGAGCATTTTTGTAGATTGGCTGATGTGAGCTCAATGCGCTACTTCAAAGAAGGTGTCATAATCACACCTGTGCATTCAAAGTGTGCAAACCAGCAAAAACGCCTGTTCTTTGTAAGAGAGCACATTTCAGGACAAGCATAGCTTCAAGCTTCCATTTTCTGCTGCCAAGAGCAAAAATAATAATAAAAAAAATTGAGTATAGTACTTTCATGTCACAGATGATTAAATGTGCGGCGGCAAAAAGACAGATCTTTGATGTGAACGAGGCTAATCCTCAACTCCTTAGGGAAATTTTCCTGTGCACCCTTAACTGCCATAAGGGGAAGGCCGGTTTAAGGTCGGAATTCCTTTGTGACGTCGTGATATAATTTATGGAGTCATGCTTCTCATACGATATTGGTGCCAAAGAAGAAAAAGGAAAATGAACATTTTATGGGAACGGCTCGGAGAATTGTGAACATTTAAATTCTAAGAAACATCTACTGATGCTGGTAAAGTGATGTCTGGTTTAGAATATATTAATAAAATTTAGGGTCTCGCAGCATTTCAGTTCTAAATCAGGCAAAATCAGAGCAATCAGGTAAGGAATTGATTTGTGAGCGCGGTTCGTCAGGTGTGAGAGTCAATGACATCGTGCTACCTTGAAATATCGTTGGCCACGAATGGCAATTATAATACCAAGTTTCATATTGATAAAACTTTGTATACACAAGATTGGATGCTCCTGTGGATTTCGTGTGCGGTCTATCATGTCGCGATTTGCATGAAGGGATTCACCATGTCTATTTCAGAACTCCTGAGCCAAATAAAAGATCTCATCGTCTGCCGCAAGGCACGAGTGTTGGGGTTTAATTTGACCCACTAAGTTCAAAATCACAAACACTAGTGAATTATGCACAGTTCTTTAAGTGATTAAACTCAATTATTCATCTCTCTCCTTGAACACTGATCTTTATTTCACTCATTGGTCGATCAAGCTTAAATTAAATGCATGATTACTTAAGCAAATCAAGAGATGAGTCGACGCTATGTTGAGAATTGCTTAATATGGAACAATAAGACATAATCATTATATTTATTTCAAGCGTCGGTCAGGAAGCTCATACATCTGGTACGTAGGGTGTCACAACAAATTAACACATATTACGTGTATTATAATCGTAACTTATTGCGTGACTTTACAACACTTTTAGCATAATTTTAACATCTTAAACGGAATCACTAAATTTCAAAGATGCAAATAGTAAATTAATATTTGATAACTTGCTAATGTGACCATAAATTAGCATAACCTATGCCTCCCTATACCCAGCGATGACAATCCTTGTTTCTCCATCAGGTGACCAATATTCAAGATGCCGTCTTTCGCCTTCTTCAATCGGAGGAAATCCGCTGCGACCCCTGGCGGCAAAGTGAAAGAACTAGACGCAGTGTATCGAAGGCACGAGCGTATGAAACGCCAGATGAGCGTGGATGAGGAGAACGATGGACCTTCTGGCCTCCCCCCGCCCCGCAGGGATGCTCCCCTTCAAACAACGGTATGCTTTCATTTGCACGCATCTTATTACATAATAACCAATAAATGACACAATAACATAGCGTTTGATTCGCAGTGAACGTGATTGTTGTCGATTGCATAATTGTGCCGTTATATGAACCGATATAACCCTCAAAGCAAAATGTTCTCACTATGACGAATATTTATAGAGTGCCAACCGGTGACAGATGTAGAGATTACCATTGGTTCACTTGGCTTTGTTTTCAAGTAGATCACCCCACTGATCCCTTGCATTCTTTAAAAGACATCTTTCACTTCTATGACCCAATTGAGCTTATTCAATTTCGTTTATGTAGAGTGGAATCCCTTAATGACGTCACGGATTCTTCATTCTATAAATGTATAATCAGCAAAATACTAGCCAATATTCATTTATTCTTATACAACATGCACTTCTGTTTACAGCTTTGGGAATTATCGTAAGAGTAAACCCGGTCGCTCCTGCATCTCCAAGATGCGCACTTAAGACTCGTACGTTATGATTCCCTAAGTGCCCCGCATTGAGCTACATTCATAACGCATCTCATATATTGCGCTTCTTGGTTAAGCCTGTACAATGATCACGTGTATTTAATGCAAAATGATAATGATAATTATATACCGCAATAAACAGCGTCTGTCTATGCCCGTCTATTACAGTCTATTCCATGCTGTTTCTAAATAATTATTATGGTTACAGTTCTGAGATAAATAACCATTAATTCTCGCGTTGGGCTATTTATAAGATTCCCGGGTTTTTCCTTCAGAGAAAAAGCAGCGTGACCAGTAATCCTAACCGGCCCGTACTGATGGACAATCGTCCGCTTGTTGCACCTGGAAGAGACAACAAGAAACTCAGAAAGTCCACATCAACATTCCAAGAAGATAAAACCGCCAACGAAAATGGTGAGCATTTTATGTCGATGCAATGCTTACAGAGGACCTCTGTTCATTTCGCACTCATCTCGTTTAAAGTTATTCTGCCTAAGCATTCGTATTTTAATTTGTCTTCATTATCATTCACAGTTGACAAAAACATTATCCAAACATGGTCTCTCGTTACTCACAAAAGCCCATAGAATCGATCTAAAAATGATCAGAAATGAACATAGAATCGATCTAAAAATGATCCGAAATGAACAGAGGTCCTCTTTAAGCATTGCATTGCCTTTTCCTGGAAGCCGCTTTAAACACATATCATACATGATGAAAAATAAACTCTGCATTCACACATTAACCTCCCCTCTTTCACCAAATCACCACCTAACTACTTTCATTAAATAGATAGTAATCGCTTCCTGTGCGAATCAAATCAACCCCACTAGTCTTATGCTGTCAATTCGCGAATGTTATTACTTGTAAGTCGTGATTTAACACCATTACCCGTAGAGTGCCGGATGCAATCTTATGGAAAATCGTCCTCAAATGTATCAACAACCCTGGCGTTTACGTATTCAGAGATACGTATTCACAGAGATACGTATTCACAGAGACAATTACAATTGACATGAGTATAGCAGATGTGAGCATCGATATGTCTGCTCTCAATACTACATGGCTTCTCTGTTAATACCGGGTTAATGAGGCCGAGTCAGGTAGTTTGACCTGCTCTGTAAAGGGTTAATTATCGTAGCATTATCACCTGCTTCTGAACTCACGCTGTGCTGCTTCTCATTTGGAGAGACTCGCTTTCCCGATATCTAACGGTACTCATGGGCGTCACTCGGGATAGGTAAGTCAATTGGGTATTAAGAGGACACCTGTACTCTTAAGAGTGTATCCCACAAGGGCCTTTAGTATGCTCTACCATCGGCATGGCAATTGCACAGTGTCACACGAAGGAGAATACGCTAGGAGCAACATATCGTGACAGATTGCATTAAGCCAGACAGCCCCGATCACCATGATGAGGTTCACAATACGAATCTATCCAGTATCGCAGCTCTGAAGCACTCAACAGCTGTACAGAAGAACAGATATAACATTAAAACTACAGAGTAACATAATCTCATCCAGGACGAACCAGGGTTGCTTCCTGCTGATCCAGGGTCGTGTTACGAATTTCACAGCTTACATTTTACAGCTCAGTGTTCACGTACTACTCTGATTCGCAGTCCTAATGCTCTGAGAATTCCATAGGTCTTCCTTCCATTGTTTTTTCTTCTCTGTCTCAAGAGATGTCAGAAGAGTAAGGTTGACTTCTTTTGAAAGCTTACTGCAGGGCCAAACCGTATCTTTCATCTGTCAGCTTCTAAAGGTATTACTCAGTTTTTTTTCTTTGCGCAATTTCCCGTTTGACGCAATCTCCGTGAGTCGTTTTTTTTTTTCTTCTTTTTGCTCTGTGCATCCCCACATTGACGTCTTCTTATTCTGAGATCACTGGTTTAAACACGTTTCCCATCCATCATTCTTAAGGGACTAAGTCGGCCAGTTGTTCTAGATCTGCAGAATGGCGGCTCGGCCATTCTCCTATTCGATAAACTCCTATCTGTCACCGTTGGTCGTGTGCTAAGGGCGCTTTTCTCACCCGAATTTCTATTCTGTGAATTTGTGTCAACTTCAAGATTGTTTTGTCCGCGTTGTGAAGTATTATTTAAGCCTCCTGACCTATTTGCCTTCAGCTCTTCGAGGCACCGTCGGCTACTTCAAAGAAATGTCTTTCGGTTTCTCTCCGTCAACGTGACATGTTGATGCGACAACAAACGTTGGTCTTTTGCTCAAGGCGGAGCTCTGGCTATTTTAGGGACCTGCCAATGGTAACCTCACTGCTAATTGCACTTGTACATGTATAGGTGTTGCCACCGCAACACACGAATTCTGCTATGCGTTATAATGCTACAGCGTATTAATGTTATCGTTTAATATAAATTGTAATAATATTAGTCTATTGCAGACTGAAGTCCTACAATTGAATTGTGTTGCGTGCATGTTCATTTCATGACTGAAATTTGTGCTTATAAACTGTGCGATTTCAGTCCTCAAAGATGACAGCAGATCTTCCGACACGACCAAGACCCACACCACTGGATCTAGGGTCAGCAAGAGCGGACACTACCTGGCCAGGATTGGATCAAAGTCCGGTCAAAAGAGAAGACAATCCAGTACTCTAGGTCAGTTCATTTGATCAGTCTCTACCCGGCACATGTATCGGAAATACAAATCTACTTATCAATATCTGGATTGCACATTGAGCACCCACTCTAACTTCTACGTTCACTAGTTCTGGGTTGTGTCAGCCTATATAGGTCAATGACCTCTGTTCACAGAAGAATCATGGGATATGACCCAGTTGTCACTGAGCATGGAAAGCATGTTGTTGACATCGAAACCTCACAAAATCACTGACATCGATGCTTTGGATGATGATCCATTAAACTGCCCGACTTATGCCAAAGACATTATCAAATACTTAATGGTGAGTGTTTTAAAAAGTTCCCCCATCAAATTATAAATTATAGTAATGCACATCTGTTTGCAGAAATTGGAATATAAATTCAGAGTTCCACCTCGATTTCTGAAAAAACATCCTGAAATTTCATCCACAATTCGTGCCATTCTTGTAGACTGGTTGATTCAAGTTCAGGTGGGATATTAATTGCCAGTGTTAATGGTGCATAACACAATGACAAGGCTTCAGCAATCCTAATCTCTCCCTCATGAAATGTCAATTTCATCATTATGCTTCAATGATTTTATTGATGCAATGTTTTATTTATTGATGCATTTATCTAGGAGCATTTCAAGTTGCTACAGGAGACCCTGCATCTCTCAGTTTCTATGATAGATATCTTCATTCACAAGCATGGAATCTCACTGGCCAAACTCCAGCTTCTAGGAATCACATGCTTTTTGATCGCCGCCAAGTACGAGGAGAGATTCCATCCTAGCGTGAGTAGTTACTATGGCAACCAGAATTACTTCGGCAACATTGTATTCAACTGTTCACTTTATTAATTCAAAATTGGTGTAATGTAGAATAATTATTTTTCCAGATGAAAGATCTCGTAACGTTGACAGACAATTGTTACACCGTTCGAGAAGTAACCAAAATGGAGATTGTTGTTTTGAAGGCTTTCAATTTCGAACTTTTCTTTCCGACACCATTCGACTTCTTGGCTCGGATGCTCAAGGTCATCGGTGACCCTCCGCCCAAAGTGCGTGCATTTTCTCTCTTCTCATATCTGATACACACTGCTCCACTCACCAGTTGGAACCGATGGCAAGATACCTTTTGGATCTAAGTTTACCGGATGTCACACTAGCGCACCTTGCACCTTCATTGAAGGCTGCCGCGTCTGTGTGTTTCGCTAGGAAGATTCTTGGCACCATTCCAAACAGTCCTCCACCAGTCACGAAGACCGCTGTTAATAAAGTCAAACTGGACGACACCAGATGGCACAGTATCACAGACAGCATGGACGATGATGTTTGGACACCGGACCTCATGTACCACAGCGGATACAGCGAGGAAGTCCTCCAGGGATGCATGCAGAGATACGCCAAACTCTTGCTCCGCGCAGAACACTCATCTTTACAGGTCGGTTTGCAACTGAGTCATGATACCATTCTGCAATTTCTACTTCAACCAGGGAGCTCGCAGCAAGTATTCTAGTAAGCGTCGATTCGCAGCCATCAGTCTGTGGCCCGTTCTCGGCAACAATGAAGTTGTGAAATCCGCCGCTGCACAATCCAGCGGCTAGCTGGATTTTCCGCTTTTGTTTTGTTTTCTGTTTTTGTTTATTCAGTTTTGATAAATAAAATCACTATTTTTAGAATTGTGGGAATTTTTTCTGCCAATGAATAACCTTTAAGATGAGAGATTACGATGTTTGCCAGACAACTTATGATATCTGTATAATATTTCCTTGTTGCGCCGATTTATATTTATCAGCCGGAAGCAGATACGTACCTGGAAATCAATTCATGCATTAGAATGAAGGTTACACACAGGTGTGATTTTCTGTTGTGCGAGCGACAAATTTGTTTTTATTGGTACAAAAATATAATTATTTCCGAGACCAATAATTTCTGATCTGAAGCCGCCCGCTGTTGAGGACATCATGTCGTTCCAATATGTGTCCTTCATCCGTTGACAGCCAATTGAAGACATCCTGTGTGTGTGTAAATGTGTAAAACACAGAAGAAGCAAGGATAGGACGACATCAACAGATATCGTTTCGGAGGAGGCGTGTCAATGCATTGCAATTGTGACAAATAAATACTGCGGATTATTAATAATGACCAAACTAATATGATTTGTTTACATATCAGTTTGAAATGGCCTGTTTGGTCTGACGAAGGAGGATAAGAAGAAAAGGTCTCGCAGCCTTTTTCGTCTTTCTTTCTGCTTGCTTAACCTGGAGGGTTCTTAGCCACTTCCGGTGACCATTTTGAGGCAAAGAGAAATACACCAACGCCCGAATCCGCCGAGTAATTGGACAATTTCCTGCCTAATGTGAAGCATCGTCTAACGTTGAGCTAACGTCTAGGTGACCTGCGGGTTCTTTGAACGTGGCAAGACAATAATCAGCATTGCATGCCAACAAATTGCAATACAATCTGTTTTGTCAAAAGGAAAATAGTCTCAATTCACCTCACAATGCATAACATTCACACTGAGAGCTTTTATATTCACAAGAGCACCAGCTGCTTTCAGCGATTTCTTTTCATTCCGTTTTTATTATGTTTTCCATATAATTTTATCGGTAGTTTTCCCAGGAATATCATTACCCAAGCGGCTTTCCTGGGCGCGGATCTAAACATATTAGCTCGGAATAGAATATCACCATATGGCGGGCATAGGGTGAAGAAAACGTTATTTAACGGGGAGGGGGGTTGGGAGGGGTGTAGTGTGGGGTATACGCGTCATCGCGGAAAGGTTTATGTAGAATGTTCGTTTTAGGTCGGTCGACCAGACCCGCACGCACGCAGGAGAATTGCAATTAGAAGACATGTTGTACTCACCTCTGCGCAAGCAACGCCGTCTTAAGGGACAGACGTTGCCTTTCGTTAAATTAGCCATCGTGCTTCTTCGCTCTTCTCATTAGCGAAATGTAATTAAATGAAGAAAGCGAGAGGCATGGGTTTCAGAATTAGCACGGAGGTGGCGTTGTTGTGCACTCAGACCATTGTAGTCTCACGTGTTTATTTTCTTCACGAAATAAATATAAAACATCGATTACAATCAATCAAAATAGGAACAAATGACCATGGGACACGGTTTCCCCTCAACAATATTCATATTTATATATTCTGACCAGAAAAATAAAAAAATGAAATTGAAGATGAGAAAAAAGGCAATCGAGACGGCGTACAATTATGTATTGCAGTAACGTTATAATCAATAAAGTTAATGAATACGTTTGATGTAGTTACGAAGATAAACAAATCAACATACCATTGGCCCACTGAGCGGATTGTTGCAAACGCAAACCGCTGTACACTGCGTTTAACAACCAGTATAATAGGAATGATAATAAAATAAGTGAAAAAAAAAGTAATTTATACCTCAGCCACATTTTCTTGTTCGCCATCTTTGTTGCGTAGCAAAGTTACTTTAGCGTCAGTAGCGACGTCCCTTGGTGAGTTATTTCGGTTTCCGGTTCCGGTTGAAGTGAACCGATGGCATATTGCTTGGAAAAACATGTCGCGAAAACCTTTGCCACACAAACAGTATATGATAATATTACAAGCTGAATTTACTACAACAAGAACATCGCTTAGCTTCGTGTAATAGAAGTGGAATTTCCCACATTCACGGTCCTCTTGCGAGAGAGCGGCCCAAAAGATTTGATTGATCAGTGCTGGCGTCTGGCACACCACAAATACACAGACTGTGATGACCACGCACAGCGTGATCTGGTCATTCGGAGTCTTGTCCCTTCCCGTCATCAGCTTCCTCTTCTGGTTCAACTTTTTCAGAGCGCGGATTAAACTGAAGTTCATGTAACTTAAACTTGTCAAAGGGACAATGTACATGATCGCAAAGTAACTGACATTTGAGTAAATAATCTGATAGAGCTTATCGTCGCCTAGATTGATAACAATATCCTCGCTGCTGCCGTTCAACGAGGCATTGGATTGAGGAATTCTTCGAATGGGTCGGTGTTCAAAGAATCTGGGGATGTTATAAAGCACTGAGAGCGCAACAACCCCAAAGACTTGCAGTCGAGTGTGTCGGAGATTCTGCGACTTGAAGTTCTGTTGTGGCTTGCAAACTGCGCCATAGCGAGTGAAGGTGACCAAGAGAGTGAGCCAAATGGTCAGAGTGTGTGCTATCATGGCGAATGGCCATACATTGACCATGTAGACTGTGGCATCGCCGTTGGTGTATCCTTGCCTGCGCGCGTAGGCAAAGCCTTCTGGTAAACAGTAAACGACCACTGAGGTCAGGAGCAACAGACTGTCCGACACACAGATGCTCTGCAGCAGGAAAATAGTCACGGTTTCCGTCTTGTGTTTGACGAGGACAAACAGAGAGGTGAGATTCCCGACCAGTCCAAGAATACATATGGCTCCAATGATGATGACACACAGAATGAACGTATACATAGAACAACTCTCTGTCGCTTGGTCCTCCGCCATTGCCAGACGATGGTGTGGTGGATGCTCTACCTGAGACTCCGCAGCGGCGAATGAATGTCGTCAACAGCTCCTCCGTGTTATATAGTGCTGCCGCATCGGTCGCTTCTCTTAACCGCCCGCCCATTTGCTACGTGAGGCTAGCAGTTAAGACACCGCGTCTAAATTGGGAACGAACTGAGCAAACAGGGCAGGTAATTGGGGTTTGTTGGCTGGCCCCAGGTTGCCTCAAGCTAAGGTCATCGGATTTTTGCGAGGTCAAACGGAGAACGTTGACTGTGACGTTTGAGCGAACTGGACGCATTAGGGCAAGCGCTCTGAGATGGATGCGTTACCTTGGAGGGCACTTTGGTTCTTGCGCTTTCTCTTTGATGTCAGAAATGCCGTGAGATGGTTTTTGTGGTGTTAAACAGCACCTTTGGGATTAACACGTTGCCCTGGAACTTCCTCTTGGAGCTTTCAATAGTAAAACAGACAGGATGTAAACTTCCCTGTGCTGCGCGGCCTGTGTTACATAAAACAAAATCAAACAGGTATCGTGTTTTAGTTGAGGTATATTTTTCGTTTCGCGATAACTGAAGCCCATTAGTCTGTCCGCGACAAAAAATTGAGTTCCTGGCTCAGAAACACTTGGGTTGCAAATAGGTGGAGAATGATTCCGCGTAGATTGAATGACGTTATTCTGCCTGGTTGAGCTGCACATCTTTTTCCTTTTTCTTCCGGAGCAGCTCTTTCAAAAATTTGGTAAACTTTTGTGCTTTTATTGTAATTTAGCCTTAATCAGGAAGGAAGGGTGTTTTGCCGGTGATATGCAATTCGTTACATTTGTAGTTGAGTTTCCTAAACACGAGCAACAGAAATGGAAGTGTTGCTGTTGTCTCGGCATACTCTATGGATGGTCGATATTTGAGGACTTAGCCATAAAATTATAAATACGCTTGAAACGACAATTCATCGATTTATGGTTTTAGCGATAAACATCAAAAATTCATAATCGATAAATTGCAATAACATTGACTCCGATAAAGGTTAGGGTAAGAGTGTAATTTACATAATAGCCCTGGGCATTTACTTCAGTGTAAATTCCAGCATTTCAAGTTCATTCAAAACCTGTTTTAAACGCGTCAGCTCTGCTGATGCATTATGGGTGTTCATAAAAAGAATTTCCGGCATAACTTATCTTTGTATGGTTGCGACCTGTTTGGTAATACTATCTCGGAAAATTGCAGCGCCATTAAAACGTATTGAAATTGTTAACATTGACCACTTTTGACCCGTTCTATATAGCAAAGGTCATGAGATATGTGTTTTTGTGGCATAAAAGATACGACTGTGACATCCTAAATTGAAGGTAGACGGTTCGATTCTTCATATCATGCAAATTTTTAACGTCTCCGGATTAAATGCAGTAGGCCCACTTAGTACGTTTTACTATTCGCAAATTGCCAGATAGATAGGCCACGCATCTATACGACACAGGCCTTCTGGGGTCAAAAGTATGATGAATCGCGAAACAACGGTGACCTCTAAGGGCTGCAAAGCGAATGCTTCTCCGCTGAGAGCCAAGCAGCAGAGAATGGTGTAAAATTTATAATTCTCAGAATTACAAAAGACCGTAAGTGGCAGCGTTGACAAAACGACGCGTCGCACCGTTCGCTTTTTCTTTCTCTCCTGCTCATGAATAATGCACAGCGAGAGTAATCGGGAGATGGCAAAAAATAAACGCTTATCTTGCTAGCACGGGTTCCTGTTGATGACCCAACCAGAGGTTAAACAGTCATGTCACGTCCCGTGTCACTCTTACACGTCCCTTGGTGTTAGAGTCAAGGTATGGCCAAGGAAATTGGTCAAATAACATAGCCTTAAATGTCAATGTCATTCTGTGGGCACCCAAAGGCACGAGGTGGCATCAAAATTGCATGTATTCGAGGTGCTGCATTCAACACTATACAATGGCATGTCTTAAACATTCATGTTTTATTCCTCACAGGGCTCTCAAGCAACACAACAGAATAATTATGCTTAAACAGGTAGCATCATCATTTGACTTCAACGTTTTACCACCAAATTACTACATAACGCCTCAGATTTCGAATCACGCCAATCCGACATCTGTGCGTGCACGCGACGCAGCGTTGACGACGTCCAAATGCGAGCTCATAAATATTCATGAGCTCATTGTGTCGTCACGGGTGGTACGCGTAGTATTCTCTCACAGTGACAGCATAGGTTTTTGCATGCTGAGAGATCTGCACGACAGCAGTCCACTCTACATTTGGTCATACATGGATGCGTATATCATAAATGAGAGTGAGGATGAACACGGACATAGAGGGACCGATCTTCTGGTAATCTAACCATACAGATTTGAACCTAGTTTTATTTTGACGAACAAGAAAAACCGTGTCTGTTAGAATGCGCTGGAACGTAGTAAAACCCACTGACCTATTAAATGATGTTTTGATTTCAATTGGCACCACGCATGCCTGCTTGTTCACGGTTTCGAGCTGCTCAGCGCTGAGCGACGACTGCGCGCTGTGAAGTGACCTTATTAATGCGATATTTCTGGGAATATTTGCCATAAAATGATCCGGTAAAGGGCCTGAAATAAGAGGCTTCTCCAACTATATGCGGAATTTTGTTCTGGATTTAGCCTGCGCTTTCACCGAAAAACCCTGTTTGTAATCAAAAGTTAGCTCCTTCATGCTGGGCAAGATAAAGATTTGCAAGCAGATCGTACCACCGATGACGAGCTCGCTAAATGGCAACTCCTCCGTGATAATGTTTGGAGAGCCTTTTACACATTTTTCACCGCAATCTTTCTTTTCACACGGAATATTTATTTGTATTGTTGTGTAGAACCTCATTATGCTTAGCATGTATCATGGTGACGCTAGCCCTTTAGTGTACAACCACAGCAATCTCTAAATGACAAAACAATGGGAGAAGCAAAGGGATTTATAATAGTTCAAAGATAAGCAGTAACGGCGCGTGGTCGACAGGAAAAAAATAACGACACGGCCATAACTGATTACGAGTCAAAAGATTTATAACTTGTGAAACAGAGAAACGACAGATTTTTACATGGGCAGGAAGTAAGCGGAATGTTGTAGATCCGGTAGACTCTAGGATTTTTCACTGAAGTAATATATAATATTCAAATGATGTAATTGAATATCATAGCTCTTATTTTCACTTTCTTTCATTATTATTAACTTTATACACATTATACTTTGGATAATGCAGTCTTTCTTGATCCAGGATATTAACCAAAGAAGATTAGTTTGTAAATTTTTGTTGAATTATTTTCACATGAGAGATCTCCCTGTAACAGCAGATAACATACGAAGCGGGCGCTCGAACGATGCGATGCAAATGTGCTCGAACGGCTGCTCCACCCACGCGTGTTTGGTGAAACGAACGCCAGACAAGAAACCTAAAACTCGGAAGTTGTCGTTGCATTTGAGGACATGTCGATTTTATACAGACGGTTGTTCCAGAATTTCGACACATCAAGGCTGGAAATCTCTAATTCTGAAGCGGATGGTGACAATTCATTTTTATGTACTTTCAAGCGTTTTGTTTTATGTGTACATCTTTTAATCGACATCTTAGGCATTTGAATTTATTGAATTGAATTGAATTGAATTATTGAATGATTTTTGCCGCATGTTATCAGGAAATTCAGCTGCATGTTAATAATTATGTGCGTTCAGATATGGCGGAACAGTCATTGTTTTGAGGCAATGAATTAAATAATTAATAATTAATTAAATAATTAATAATTTATTGAATAATTAATAAATGATTTCAAATTTCAATCATTAATAATTAATAAAATAATAAAATAATTAATAAACAGGTGCAAATGAGAATAAAGTCTAGAGAACAAAACACTGATGGGTGTGCTTGTTACAAGTTGCAACCTTGGTGGGTTACATCAACTGCTATTGGTTCATCAACTCATTGCTGACAAATTACCATTGATCTAATCAAACAATGACACGATTCTTCATCAAACTGATCGGTTCAAGAGTAAGTTGTGAGGTTCTGCAATAGGACATCAATGTACACCTTGCATTAGTCTATTATTAGATAGATCTGCAATTAGATTGAGCTGCCATCTACTACTAGACATAGAATGACACACGAATAGTCGTTGCAATGGAAAGAGAACGCCCAGGGACATTACTCCGAACCCATACAGCACGAATGGGCAACACGTCATCGGCCACCTGTCCCCCTCCCCGTCACGGTGAGAATGCTCATTACTACAGAGAGATGCTTGTGAGTTTAATATGCATATCATCATCCGTCACCATTTACACTTCTGAATGACCCTCATCTAATTCAAACCCAATCTACATATGGTGGATTGCATAATCTGAGTATGGAGAATAATTGTTGAATATCGATATAGATGAAACCGCACCTAAGGTTGATGGGAATTACGTAACCGAGGGATGAGGTCAGGGCGGCCCATGGCTCTGTGTTGGTGATCTATTGTGTCACACAGAAGATCCCATCATTGAGCGAGTCAACAGGGAAACTAGAGCTGATAAAGGGAATAGTAAAAGCGTCAGCCATGTTGGAACGATAACAGACTACTCAAACTATTGTTCATTGTCAGCGGGGTTAAAGTAATTATTCTGCACATAACATAGAGTTCATGTAATTGTATCATATTATAGCGTATGGCTTGTACGCAATAGTATTCAATGTGGATTAATATTGGCCCTTTTAAGTACATTTGTCTTTGCCTGCCACTGCTAATTTTGCCCCCGCTCAGCATAAACATCTACTTGCAATAATGTGTCCTTATAATATTTCACCAGATATGTTATTGTCGATCTAATGTGCTTCGTCTCGCAATTATGATGAAGCAAAGTAGCTCAGAGACACATCTCATGAAGGGTCAATGATGGAATCGGCATGGCATTCCAGTCCCATGGCAAGCAGAGTAGTTCATTAGTCTGCATTGACAACTAACTAAATATGATGTAATAGTTGGCACGCCATGGATGAGTGCGTAACCTCTCGTCAAATGCTGTTCTTCCTTCAAAATTGAACAATGTGGGCTGAGTACTCTGGCACTCAGCTTGATAACCACTGAATATTCATGAATGAGGTCAGGGAAGGAGAAGATATGTGTATTGCAGGAAGCAATGTAGACGGAGATTAGGGATTAAAGGGTTTGGTGCTCCGAAGCCATAGTTATTGATTTTGATATAATTCAATTTGAGCTTCCTGGAATTCGCACAGCGATATTTGAAATAATGTCGCCATAGCAACCAATAAAATAGGGAACGGAGTATCGCACAAACAGTGCGCGCTAATGCTTGTTTATTGATATAAATATTACAGATAAAATAAATATAAAATTTAATGCATAGTATACACTCATGATCTAGAATACACACTTCCGTTTACCATGATTTACACATTGATTGACGTCAACTATCGGAGTCATAAATATTTGAAATATTATTACGCCAGCTGAGATACCAATAAAACGACACCTTATTTATTGAGCACATAATCAGTAGGATTTGCCGTGAAGTTGGTCAATTACATGGGGGAAAAGGTGGTGTGAGTTTTGACGATGCCATCTCTGTTGTCAAAACTATTTATCCTCACAGTGAAGCGAGAATGTGACATCGTTTTGGACAAAACATGTCGTAAGATTGTGGTCAGCGTTTTGTCTGAAAAATGCATACAAGTACAAACAAAACAACAATGCCATAGCAATTAGTTTAGAATATATTTTGGACAACAACAAGTAAGAAGCATCTCATAATTGTCCTCAGATTGTTACTCAATTGAATTGACCGGGCAACCAATCCACAAATCATGAAAAAAGTTTCGGCTTATATCGATCGGAAGCCTGGAGCGTGGAGTTGATTCAATCGTCACAACCTGCAAATCATTAAACATAATTATGTCAACTGTGAGATGAATGGGTCGTCAGATGGAAGCAACTATTATCACATTTGATAGATCCACTCTGGGTGCCTTCAGACAACTTCAGATCGACCAGACTTACAGATTTGGTGAGCTCACGCCGAGGGCTGGTTTCAGGCAAACTTTGTAGCTGCATGTGTGGCACTTTTTCGGACACACTCGAGAATGATCCAGACACCAGAATTGCACCAAGATCACCCCGAATTGACATGGCGACGCTGATATTGAACTTGAGGTCATCGGAGAATGGGGTGTGTTGCGCCGATGCTGATGGGAGAAGAGTTGGAAGCGGTGGGAACATTATCCCAACCCCATGTCTTAAACGAGAGCCTCAATTTCAAGAAACCGGTCTCCTGTTTAATAGTTTTACTTTTGCGCTTTTTTTTTAATCAATTTCTCAATCGGCGACAGAAGTGCATGGCAAAATGAATATATTTAGCAAACTTGACCCTCATCCATTACTGAATTGGACACTAATTATTATAATCATTTTGATGTACGATTGCCTGCCTCTAATTGTGATTTGGATACTAGAGTTTATTTACAACTAGTATATCTTTCCATAGATTGCTGGTTTACACAACCCAAAATGCTATTGTTCAACCGGAACTATGGACTATGCAGCTTCAATCGATATTTGTCTAACCGCATCCGGTATTTAATCTCGTAACCATTGGCAATTATCATATTACCATTATGTATTTCTTCGAAATATCGTATGCAGGTACACAGTCAGCCTATAAAAATCAAAATGTCTATAAATTATATAAAATTATTAAACATGTAGATCCCAATTTGGGGTGGGATGATGACACAACCTTTTTTTCTGCATGCATCCGAGAATGCATTTGTATTCTTCAAAAATGGAAATATACCTGCTAGATTAAGGTTTAATATAATTATATTGCATATTTTTTAATGACATAATTAGTGTATCGAGGGGTCGTCTATATAATTAATCAAATGGTATTTACACAAGGTGTATAATTATAATCATCGACAATTTCTGCTAAAAATCACTCATATAACCACTCAGGGTATTCTACCAATACTATATTCGCAGCCATTAAACCATTAAAGACCATAGGTATTGCTTATGATATTGCTATGTTTATTGCATGTTTATATTCTAATTAATTGCACAGGACTAATTATTGTGATAATTTGAATTATTTTTATGGCCACAAAAGTGTCACAATTCAAACCACGTGGTGCAGAAAGTGCATTTGAAATTAATGAATTCATTAGATTGTAAACAATTTTCAAATGAACCAGAATTAAATTATGAGTGATTTAATTCATAGCTATACAAACCCTTTCTTCAAATGACTGTGTCGCCTTGACAACGAACAATTTAAATATCGCTCTCACCTCACCGAATTCAATCACTTGACAAAGATGGCGCCGCCCGAACCAAGAGATTGTATTGAAATGACACAATTCTGACACATTTCGCGGTGTGTCCTGCATAACGTCTGAACAAAAGGCAGAAACTAAGTCTGGAAATATTGACAACAAAACAAACAATGTTGACAACGAAGGACTGTTGTTCATGCCGTGGGGCGGATTTTCAAAGCCAGAGATCTTGTCTCATTTCCTTATAGACCGTTGAAAGCAAAGCAAGCATTCGATGTTGCTACAGGCATTCACTTGTCTGTCCAATCGTACTTAAGCGCGAATACGACAGGCAATATTTTCCAAGCTAATGCAGTTTACGTAGTAATAGTTATTAATTAAGTATTAATTAATTAAGTATGCATGTGCAACTGTAAACATCCTAAACACCCTAATTATTGAATTATTGATCTCTTCATATGTCACTTAAACTGTTATCTACGGCATTCGAAGTCGCTCTATCTGAATCGGATATCAATGTTGAGTTCACCAAGTGCATCAAAATGTCGATTTTCTTTTACAAAAATTATGTTCTCGATTATATTGCGAGAATGAATAGTATTTCCTCATTATTCATGTTCAAACCTTTCAACTAAATTGAACAATAATTTTTCCTGGATTGCTGTAAAGAATCATATTTCCCTATCTACGCTCATATATATCTGTTAATATGTTTACGGGTGTTCGTCATCAAATAAATTCACCTCAAATAAAGCCCTCGGGAGATAGAGAGTACCAATTTGTCGATTTCAGATGGCGGACTCTCCAGTATAAACAGCTGGTTCGTTCTGATATCTTGCATACCGAAAAGGCCCAATTCTCCTCACAATTTGTCTCACATTATGAGAGATTAAAGTCCTAAGAGTTGCAAAGCGGTTGTCTTGAATGGCCCAATACGTATCTAGATGGATAGACAGGTCTACTACCAAATCCAAGATGAAAGTATTTCTTACCAAAGAAACCCATAGCAGTGTACACGGGATACTGAGACGAATTGCTTTGATGTAAAAGGAGATGAGTGTGTGCTCAAATCCGAGTGGGTCTGCCCTTTGATCGAGGTAAACAGGCCCTGTGTAACATTTCCTGTCTTTCTGAGAGCTCATGTGAGGATCTGTTAGAACTATGATAGATGCATGGAATCGTATTATAAAATGAGCATTCTGACGCAATGCAGAATAATTGCACATGTGATGCTGCATAATTAGACGAAATTGTTGGCTGTTTGATGAGAGTGACACTTATTTTTCCATGTCTTATTGCTGTATGTATACCTGTATTTGAGGCCAATAAAAGAGGTGAGAGGATAACTAAGGGTTTGAATAGACACCACGTGGCATTGCATATATAACTAATCTCTTCAGGGTAAAATCCAAGCACACCCCCGCCCATAACTAGCTACGCCCATCACCGTCTCCAAGCCGGTGGCGAATCCATGAACAACAAATAATACAGACAACTTACCAGAAATCTTCATTAGATATTGTGTCCAGATTTCGATCGACCAAAACGGCCCGGTTTATACATGTATACATACAATCGCATGCGGCTGCTTTCGCTAACTACAGGTAATCAAGTCACGATTACATCATCTGTAGACAGAGAATCGACTCCAAATTTCCAGGCATACAGTTGCTCAGCCACAGGTCAACTGTGGTGAGTTCTACCTGAATGATTGTACATGCATGGTAAGTTGGATACAAGAGCATATGTACCGTACGTATGCAGTGTACACGTCGCAATTACATAACAGGTGCAACACTGAACACTTTATACTTTGGCTACCATAGCAAACATGCATGGCATGACATATTTATAAGCAAATCTGAACAGGCTGATTGGATGTGAGAGGTCATTATACTCAATCAAAGCATTCCACTCCAGCTCATGCAATAATGCATTTATATAATATAATATATATAATGCATATATAGCGACGAATAAAAAAGCATAAATGTGACGCAGACTTGCAAGACTTTGAACAACATGTCGATATATTTGACGCCCGGATATCCGGTTGTGTGATGCGAACATCCGTATGCGTATACAATGCACTGTGATTATATGCTTCACGTATCAGCGTCAATAGCAATGATATGGACTCTATAGATGGACTATTCCTATTGGCCAGTGTATGTCAACGGCGCTGAGACTATCGGAAGTAGCAAGCAAAAGGAAGTGGCACTGTACTTTTACAGAGTTTGAGTAGGTCTACGGTAGACTACCTATTCCGCATTTCTGATTGGTTTACGCATTACCGTATTGCGCGCGTAAAAAGTGTGTTCTGAATGTGATATCATAACGCACTTTTCTATCCAACACTTCCGGCGTCTGGCTCTGTTGATCAATCGACGTTCGAAGATTTTCCCGATTGAGAGATCATGACACGCAAATGTGTCGTTGTCAGTTGTTCAAACCGATATCACCACAATTCGCCAACAAGCTTTAATCGGTAAATTTATAAATGATCATTCACATAATAATATATAGCTTCTCAAGCATCAGTGCCTGCACATCACTGTGACAGCTATACCTATGCCCTACACCTGCAACTACAGTGTGAAGTGTTTGAAGAGTGAAGGATCCTCAGTATTATCCAGGTACGTGCTATATCAATAGTATGCAGATGGATATCCATTTAATTATATATGAAATGTACATGTATACCATAGTACACGTTTGGATATATTTCTATATATTTCAAGCCCCAGCATAATTATGTACACCTTATTATAATACTTATTATTTTACCTATATCATAATACCTATATCATATATGTAATTCATTTCAGTTTATTGGCTGCGTGTATGTATTGTCTATTATTATTAACGGTTAAGGTATAATAGCTGTACTGCTTCAGGAGAAGCAATGGAACTTCCTTTCTTTACATGCCAGTACAAACAAGTATACACGTATTTCCAAAGTTTATTTAAAATTATTTACTTATCTCTTATTTGACTTGCATGTACCTTATTTGCAGTTAACATGAAGAGCTCTGCAAATCTACCTTATATGTATCGTTCACACAAGATGTGTGGAATTGTTAGACTAGGTGAGTTGATTGTGCTAATTATTATATTCATTCTGTGTTTTCATAGTGTCATTATTCTAGATCTTACTGGCACCTTTGCATGGTTGAGCGGTTTCAGCGTCAAACTCTCTATTCACAGTGATGTTTGGTGACCAGAACTTGGAGGATTGATTCCCAAATTGAGAACATGTAAGCTCTTTATCTGATAATACACCAGCACTGGTTTCTTATTAAAATTTTCATATATTCAGTTAACATTTAAATTCCTTGAAAAACTGTGCCAAAACCGAATTTCTCCTGAACCCAATTAAAAAATAAATATACACTACCTAATATTATGGGTATTAATTTAAAGAACCTTTATTTGTATTTAGGTTTATTTTTCTCCTGATTATAGTGGTTCTATTTTCACAGGTTAAATCCCCACCCCAATAAGAATGAAATATACATTTGATTGACATTCATTTGAAATTTTATTTTCAGAGATCCAATCAAGTTGACAGAATTATTGCTGAGGAGAACATAATTTAGAAATTTGCTTTCACTGTTCAAGTTAGCAGTGAGCCATCATGTCTGGGTTCATCTCTAAAAATCCAATTCTATTACTTCTACATTTTTATTTTTTTAACATGTTCACAATTTGCTTGAGAGTTCACTGTTCAATTTGAAAGAAGTATATCATTTTTAGTGCCCTTCAATTTTAATCATAATCAATTACTGATCCTAAAACCAAGATATTGCTTCAATGCATTTGTGATTTGCCATTTAATAGCTCATAAATAATCATTTAAATTTCTACCAATTCCACTTGATACAATTTTTCTCCTTTTACTTTTACTGCTTATATATAACAGTTTTCTTCTTTATAATTTATTTCATGTGTAACAACTTAATTGGATTTGGCTGTTAAAATGCATGCATTTTAAATTTGTTTCCTTTATCTTTTGGCTTGTGTAGAATGTCTCTCCTTTTCAACCCATGCATTTGGAAAATTATGTTTATAATATTATTTGATGTGTAACTTAAGAAATCTCCCCCCCCCATGTTCAATTTGTGTGTAGACTGAAGAAGATTTTTTTTTACCCTTCTCAGATTTCCAGATACAGAAATCTGAGAAGACTGCGGAAATGCGGAAATAATTAGAATAATGTTATTATTAATAATTATAGCACCTGATTATTCTGTCAAGGGCCTATACTCTTCAATTCAGGAATCTACCCTTTTAGAGAGAGAGAGAGAGACTTCATTTATTCCACTCGTGCTTCATATACAATGTGACAAATAAAGAAAATAAAAAGGTAAATTTATCTTTAAATTTTAAAAATTGATCATGTATATCTCCTTATCATTCTGATGCCACTTACATTTCTTTTAAATGAATTGAAAAGGGCAAAACCTCTGAATTTAGCTCGGCAGAAAGTTCAACATTAATTGAACTCAATGGCCTTTTTTTATGCATTCCATTATTAATTTTTTCTGCTTTAATTAATTTTTGTCCTACTGTCTTCAATTTGTTTTTCTCATTTCATAATTTTATCTGATCCCATCATCAAATAAATCTCATGGCTCTCATTAGAAAAACAATCTCTCTCTGTCTCTCTTTCTCTCAACCAAAATACAGAAAAAAACAAATTAAAATTAAAATAATACGTTTTTCTCAGAAATTTTAGTATCCTTTTGACAAGTACTCGTCCTGTGAAATGTAATGCATTCTACAGAGAATTAGTAGTATTTTATGTAGGCTGACTTACAATGGAGAACGTTATGATTACCATTAAGCGAGAGCCATAACGCACCGGAACTTCACAGAGACTACCGCCAAAAGCCAATCTCGCGAGCATATTTTCAGAGCTGAATTCCTATTCGATGCTCCATCTGTATTACTCTACATCATTGGTCAATAGACTCAGCGACTTCTTATGCTTCCTTTGCTCCACGCTACACGTGTCGCTTGCACTTTCATTTGATTGTGGAACTAAGGACATGGATTATTAAGGTCGGAGCAAGTACCACTTCAGTGTGTTTTGCACAACGCTATTCATTCTGATACAAAACCTCCACCACTTGATCAGGATAAATCACACATTTTCTTTCCTATCAGGCCTCCCTGATTTGTAAAACATCCTTGGTGCCAATCAGATATGCCTCATGCAGAATATTATACCATCCAGGAAAGAGGGCAAGTATGGTGTCAATAGAGCACAATTGTCCTCATTCCCTGTGGTACTGCGAAAATGAGCAGCCGACTTTAAAGGCTGCCAATTCCCAGCGCCCTGCTGCCCCGGTTTTCAACGACCGGACCCGCATTGAATTTTAATTACCGAATTAGATTCTACGGTGATATCAACTGGGAAGATCAAAGTTGACTTTTTATGAACCACTCACATGTTAGAAGTGTGATTGGCCCTCGAATGTCAAATCTATTGATGTGATTGGATTTCTTTTACAGTAATATTACAGCCTTCGCATTACACTGGGATAGGGGTATATAGATTGCAGCCAATAGGTTTTACATAGCATAGGCACAGATGATATTAAGGTATGGTTTACGTTAACGACTGTATCTACAGATATAACACAAGCGGACAGTTTATGGACGAAACGTCAACTCACATCCCTATCACGCTGGACATTATATTAAATATCAGAGATCAACTCTTGTGTGTTTAAGGCTCAGAGAGATCAGAGAGTAACTCGTGTGAGCCCTCGTGAATAATCAGGCGTAAATTGCCAGCAATGAGAGTGGCTCCTAACCACGCTCAAGGTGAGACGCATCACAATAAAGCCTCGTCATGCAACGAAGAGAAGGAAGTGTTCAGCTGACTTGGTTGTGACATTTGGCTGATCAATGATACGTCATCGGCACGCGATGTGCATTGTGTGGATTGAGGCAATCAACACGTTTAAATATCTATTGTTTCATGTGTTAGATTAGATATTATGACCAACAAGCGAGATTCAACTCTCATATAAGTGACACTAATTTCAAGTCATCATTAAAGCATAACTGTTGTAAAATGCTATAGATACATTTTGACTGGGTTTCTTCTTTTTCGTTTGCATTCCATCAATCCATGAGCTCACTGAGAAGTTCATATACTATTCTCACTAGATACTGCACTGTCTTCTTCAACTCGACAACAACACATGGTATTCCCCTTTAACTAGGAATGATGCTCCAGTGATAAAGATACAAACACATCATATGAACAAGCACCTAGTGCTGAGTTTACAGAAGATAAGTGAAGCAATTGGTATCAAGCAAAATCTTGGTTAGTTGAGAAATGAATCTCTGAGTAAGAAGAGGTTTTTCAGATCCAGATATGAAGCATCTTAGTGGCTAAGCTCATTTGGATATCACCGAAGATGATGTTTTACAGACAGATCATCTCTCTGTTTTGACATTTCTGCTGATTGCAGATTTAATCGCTCAGAAATAAGGATAAGAGATATCTGACTAAAACATTTTGGTCGAACGCTCAGTCAAAGTTAAATCCGTTCAGGTAAACTACAGGTAAATAATAAATAAGCGAGCGGGGTAATGCTTTATTAAATGTATACCCACTTAGACTATGCCATAAACTTACATAAAGCATGCAAACAAATGAAGACACGAATGAATAAATGCAATGGGGCCGTTGATCTCCTTTGACTGTCTATCCGCTTGTTCCTCCTTCTCAATTCCAAGGACGTCAGGCCACTCGTCGTCCACTTCTTATTGGCCACTCGTTCACTGCTTTCTTCCTCTGCATTCATAGTCCAGTCAAAATAAGGTTTGACCTGGAACTAATTGCAACCGAATTTCTTTTGGTTGGATCTGATACCTAATAGTTTCTAGTATTTCAGGGCATAATATTGCAAATAATTATGAATCATAAACTCTGAAATTGTTTTAGTTTTTCAATCTATCACCATTTTAGCTAGGTAATTGTGTAACCACAGAAATAGACATTGTACAATGCAGTGAGCCTTACGAATAAACTACCCACTTTATATAACCAATGCTTTCATTTAGAAAATGGGCTGAAAATTGCTGTAACCTTGATTATCGCGACATTCATACGAGCACCCTTAGAATCATGCGTGCTCTACTAGCTGGCGTTCCTGGTGCCCTGTTTAATAATTCACACCGCAAAATCGCAACACTTACATAATTGATACACGGCTGATATTTGGCTGAGTTTTATGCGCTGATCAAAGTGTATCTTGTGATGCGGATAAATCACATCACGTCTTCTTCGTGAATTATGCACTCTCATCTTTTAGAACACCTTTACAAGGCTTTTGATAGAGTTATTGATTTGCACTTCAGAAGTCTGTTAAGCCCACGCACCGTCGTGTTAGAACACCGTATATGTCGCGGGATCAGAGACATTGCATCACATCAAGGAAGCATACCACGTGAATCTGATGACGTCATACGCACCCTCCCCCTTCTATCCCTGATATAAGCATTTCATTATATGAACAAGGGCAACTGAGATCCTGAAAATTATGAGCATTTTATTAATTAATGTCACTCGAACAGTTCCAAAAACCGACAAGGAAACACAATCATATTATGTGAAAGAGAGAATGAACAAAGAATAAAAAACATAAGATCAGTTAAGGTTGAGGGACGAAAGCTCGATGCAGAGTTGTTGAAAATGTATCTGTGAAGCTATGGAGGAAAGGAAGAGGTTAAGCAAGTTTAGTCCAATAAGAAGATTCTATTCCAGAAATGAATTGTGAGGCAACCTGGAGATAATGAGGGCTTCCTTCTGTCGTGGTGATGAACAAGGATGACGTAGAAGGAAAACATAAGAGAAGACCAGATATACCAGAAGACCCAGCCATGGATTAACGAATGATGAAGTTTTATTTGTGTTTGCACCTAAGTATATAATATGAGCAAAGAATTTGATTTCCAAATTATTTGAAATGAGCTTGATCTCCGGGGCCTCTAATTTATACTGGCTACATACCTTGCCTGATATAGTCAACAGCTCTTCAACCAATTGATAGAAAGCAAAGTGCAAACGCTTGGTAGTTTAAAGGATTACCTGGCCAGGTGCCACAGAGGATAAAGATATACAAATTGCGAATCTGCCAATCAGCCAGGAGTTATGCCATTTTCTTATGAGCTTTTGAACATGCAGGACTTAATGTGGTATTGAAGAATTCATTTCCAAGTAATCCAACAGAAACACAATAAGCTCCATGATCATCAATTGACCCAACTCACCGAGGTCCCGGGTGATTCCTCCGGACCACACAAACACATTGAATCATTCATTGCAATGTATTGTGTCCAAAATATGAATGCGACTCCGAATCCCAATCGACAAAAGAGACAACATGTCAAGTATTGATGTTGCTGACAATATCAATGTCAATGAAATGAATACAAATTAGTTCAATAATTACACACACAGTTCAGATCAATGTTATATCACGGCCACATGCAAGCAGACCAACGATTATTTCTGAGTTTAATAACCCGTGCATTGCATCATCATAACTATGATATCGAGTGATTTTGAAGTGTGGTCAATTGTACGAAGCTTTCGCCAATAGCTGGGCTGACTCAGTCGTTAGAGCATTAATATTTTAAATCCAAATTCATCAGAGACGTAAATAATGAAATGACTGCTTTACACGTCATCATGTTGCAGTTATTCACCTTCTAAGTATACCAAAACAACTTATTGCTGGTCTATGACTCTCAGACCTGATAAATGAGCCTTGAGCGAGCTATGATCACAGGCGGTCTTTTTAAAGAAGCAACCAATTAGCCGATGACAATAATCAATTCCCGTCCAACCTCGGGCGGTATTCACAAAGATTCTTAAATCTCAACTAAGCCAATTCTTAAGTCTAGAATTTCTATTTTAGCCTGGTCTCCGGGCTGAGACCGAAAGACGAGACTGTCGCTTTGATTTGTGTTTCATTTTGTTGACTGCAACAGCCACGTATTAAACGTTCACAGTTTAATTTTCTTGTTAATGTCGAATAACCAGCATAATGATCTCTATCGATATTTGTAACAAAATCAACGATTTAAATCTTCGCTCAGTTTGCTGACTCAAACGAGCATTGCTTCTAATCATAAAAAAAAAATATTCTAAGAATAGTGGTACATCATATTAGAATAAATTATCAGATTTAAGGGGTCTGAGCCTGAGAATCATTGTGAATGTCGCTCTAGATTACTTTCGTCATGGCTCAGTGGGTATATTTACATCGTTAATGCGGAATTGAACTGGTTTATAAGCAGAAGTAAGCTGCTTTGGTTACCCACATATTTCCCTTATCAAATTTTCACTCACCTTTTAACGTTAACGCCTTTCCAATGCGTGTAGTGTATGAAGTGCCCACTGGATGCGCATATCTGGTCGTCAGTAAACTCACAACCGAATTATATTGATTATTTTGCATTTATTTGAAGATACCAACGGAGACAACTCCTGCCTCAATGCGATATCATGAGGGCCTATAGAGAATACCACGTGATCTTCCTGACCTCAAAGCATGGTCCCAGATGATAGAGGTCAGGGAAAGGTCAATTATTGATGGGGAATTGTCCTACAATAACAGCTGGATTGTTTTGATATCAACTCCACGCAATTGAAACGGTCAGCAGATCGCCCACTCAATGACATCACGCTATTCACAAAAGAGATTTCTGTTTATGATTGCTTTTAAGATGTATAATATAGAAACACGAAATGGGCAAAATACTGTTGTTAGTACTGAGTGAGTCATAGGATTAATCCTTGGCGTATAACGTGAATGCAATGATTATTATGATTATATGACACTAGGATGCTATAATTATATCGTCATAGATTCTTATCAGTATACAAGATCATCGGCCTATCTTCCCTTTCTGAAAAAAAAAATGGCATACTCTATCCCCAAGATAAGCCATTCAAAGTTTCGCACGCATTAAAAGAAAAACGTCACCCCGATATAAAATTCATACTATATATAATGTGAGTAAAAATACCAAAAATATAAAACCAGGTCCACGTACTTTGTTGATATGGTTATTACTTTGTGCAAACTGTGAGCATTTATGAGCGATGCCTCATCTTGTATGGCAATAGGTAGATCGTCTCCATATCTAAGTTTCCTGCAATTTCAGCAAAGTAAATTGCACGGCAAAGGAGGGGTCATCATTTGATTCTCTTCCAGAACCGACCGACGCAACCAAAACTTGGGGTCACGGTGGAAATTGACACTGAACAGAGAAACCGATGAATCGTTCTTGGAATTAATACACTTAAGTTAATGAAAATATACACCCGATTGCATTTTTCCGCGTTGGTTCGGTTTTATTATCACTGTTCATCGGGTCATAATTCATCAAAAGAGAACTTGTTAGTGATAATATTATGAACTTTAAATGACATGAAGCTAATTCATTAAAAGTTCCACGACTGTGGTGATGAAATTGACACCAATGAGATATGAGCCCATCAGCTGCAATCGTGACCAGACGTGAGATTGATCCGGATAAATAATGATATTATGTAACACCAGTTGCAGTCGATTGAATTGCTGATAGGCTTCATTGTCATAATAGTTGGTTTTCTTTGGACCCGATGCCAAGATAGGGGCGTGACCCTTTGGCAAAGATTCCGCAATAATTTATTCAATCAGTTCTATCCTATTAACATACCGGTTCTGCTAAATTGCGACTTTAGTTTAATTATGTTATCTGTCTATCCCATCAGAACTGCACTGGCTACCGGTGAAGGATAGAATATGTTTCAAAGTATCGAGCCATTAGGCCATAAACATGGCCAACAGCCAGGCACACTTGCAAGACGTGTGCTGCCCACCATCATCTGACCGAATACTGCGTTCCAACTGCCACGCGCCAGAAAAAATTGCCCCTGATGCAGCGTTCGGTTCCCATAAAAAAGTGAAACTCATTACCGACAAACTTTCGTGCCATTACCACCAAGGACAATTTCAAAACACGTTTGAAAACATTCCTTTTTAAATTCAGCATTTAAAGCCTAATGACTCGGTATTATTTCTATGTCTTCATTTTTATTACATTATGTGTTATTATTATTTTTACCTGTTCAACACAAAGCATGCCTTTTGTGTTTTATAAATAAAAACATCCATTCATTCACACTGTATTCAAATAAATCTTCACAGCACAAGTCTGCTCTTTGAAACAATACCTGAGTTTAGACGACTGAGTACCACTGAGTGGCAATGTTTACTTCTCAAGTCTTCAAACACAATCTAAATTATAATGAATTAATTATAGTCAGACGGCCTTCTGTGTAACCAAAGCCATGAATATAGAGTACTGTGAGAAGACAAAAGTTCTTAAGCCTATAGCTTCACCATGGAAACATCAAGCCTTTCTGTACTAGTTCTGAATAATTCAAGTTACTTGCCACACAAGAGGATCTGGCAGCATTAAGATGCAATTTGCAAGTTGGCAATTGTATTTTCAGGCAGTAGCCACGAGAGCACCAATTTGTGCCTCTACGTTTTCCACTCCAACTGACCGCAAATAGGTTTAAAAGGTGAAGATCATGTCCACTTTAGAGACATTAGTGGAGCACATCTATTCATTTTGGAACCTGCTTCAATCGATTCTATTGGCTAAAAAAGCAAAAAGACATAATTTGGAGCTATCAATAAAGTACGAATAAAATAATTTCAAGACCAGTAAATGCACGTCGTACTTACTCCTAAAGAATTGTATAAGTGCGAGATGCCTCCTACCAGAGCTGCGGTACGAACTGCTCACTTGCGGTTCCCAATGTTAACAATATAACAATTGGTTTGATTACATAACAATCCCGTGATTGGCGGGATATTCGGTGGTTCCTTTTATCTCCAGTGATTCATAATTCAAT
>KB292234.1:179237-207269 GCA_000328365.1 Capitella teleta
ACATACTGCGTTCGTGGTCTACCCTGACATCGCATTGTCCTGATAAATGGAAAGAGTCGTACCATTGGGTTCGAGCTCACATGTATTGATCATAGATAATGTGAACTTTCTCATCCAGCGCTTGATTCCTGGTTTCAACCGGCTTTTTTCCTTCCTTGGAGATTGTCTGCCCCTTGCTGCTATTTTTCCACTGCCCTGAATCTTTTCTGGTTGTCTTGGTTTCGTTCCGTTTCACTGCGAGTGATTTGTATATCTATAACCTGAACAATAACTCCTGGTTTACATTGAAACTGCAAATGCAGTTACCATGGCACTAATATTGGAACGTTTTAAAATGTTTACCTCTATGTAAATAATGTACCGCACACGCAAAATGATAATAATATGCTTATAGAAATTTAGTAGAACATCATAAGTGATGCAGCAAGTTGTATAATATCATAAGTGATGCAGCAAGTTGTATAATATCATAAGTGATGCAGCAAGTTGTATAATACCATAAGTGATGCAGCAAGTGGTGACGCATGTAAGTAAAACATGCTTTTTCGGTTTTCAACCTGGATAGTGAACATATGTTTAGACGTCAGTGGAGCAAAGTAAGTTAGTTGTTAAATATGACTGTTTCTATTTGTGCTTGAGTTAATTTCCGACAGAGACCATACTACTAATATGTTACGTATCTCTGCTATCCGATAAAGTGAGTAGATGCTGAAGCAAGATGTTGCTGAAGCTGAACAATCTGCTTCCGAGCATCACAGCCATCATCATTGACACATTGTGATCTCTAGTCCTTTGCTGCTAGACAGTTGCAAGATCAATTCACCAAACAAATAACGGCAGAACATAACCGCTCTAATCAGAAGAAGAAAAAACTGCACCCATTTACGCATTTGTACTTGATGAACAAACACTGCCGCTCCATGCATAATTCAATGCACCGCCATTTCATGAAAACGCGCCGTGCAATAAGAGGAAACCGTGAATGTAGCAACTTCATCGTGCTGAAACTCCTTGATACATACATGCTAACAGAAACAGTGAAAAAACATTCTCTGTAGAATTACTGATAATTTAATATACTATTTATAGTAATGATTGGGGCGGGGGGCAGATGTATTGGTACAAGCAATTTAAACGAGACAAAGTTCACATAACACTAGATTATCACAGCTAAGATGTTACGCCCACCTGTGTAGTTCTTAGAATTAATGCTCATTTTTATGCACCCAAACGTAAGAACAGGAAACAAGGGTCTTGGGATTCGGTATGTTTGACATGAGCAGCATAGCTGCTTTGGAGATAAATGAGTGAGCTGTCCTATTACCATTCCAACGGAGCTTTGTTTTCTTTATTTTTTTTTTTTTTTTGAGCAAAGTAATTGTCCTTGTCGATCAGCCTGGTGTCGTGGCAAGCCATGGCCTAGATCAGGAGCGGCACATCCGTCATCTGGCTTTTTTTTTTTTTTTTTTTTTTTTTTTAGACCCCTCAAACGTCAATTGGGCAATCTTTGATGTATGTATGTCTAAGCATGTGATCAATTTCAAATTAGTTTTCCCAAATAAGGATGCAATTGAAGATTGGGAGTGCATTTTATCTACGATGTCAGCCAATTATGTCATGAAAAGGATCGACTCAGAAAATAATTGCAAATTCGATTAAATCTATCGTCTCATTATCGACGACATTTTTTCTGCTTGGCGCAGTAACATAATTTATCTATTTCAAAAATGGTTACGAGGAACGGCGGCAATATCGTTAATTAATTAATTGAACCTTGATGGAACAAAGAAAGCAGGTAATCGAAGAGGGAAAATAAGTTTGACCCTAGCTGATCACCAACCGTTGTATACAAAATAATATTTCGGCGTGGTTGTGATTAAGACGCTACACCAAATTACCATAATCAAGGACAACCTGCTTGCTGCGGAATCAAAGGCGGGCTGTGTATAAACTTGGAGTGTAAAACTCCCTTATGTGCCTTAGGGTGTGGGCAGGAGTAAGACATGCATCGACCCGAGCTGGTAATCTGTCAACAAACCATGTCCGGCTCTGTGTATTAAGTAAGAGTGAAAGTTAATCAGAATATTCGATGAAATATCAATCAAGCCACATGAACTAAAACAGTTGGAAAACTCAATTCTGGCGATCCAAGGGAAGTGCTTTAGCTTTCTGACCAAACTGATGCGGTGACAGCCAGCTGAATTTCACAGTAATGTTTGCACCTTCATCTCCTCGTAGCTGTGTCTGGCATTAGTTTATTTTCTTCCCTCATTCTCGTATATTTTTCGCCATTCAGTTCATCACGGAGTAATTGCTTGATAAGCTGACGGTCAGTAGACGAAGGGAAAGAGAGCAAAAAAAAGTTTGATTAGTTGGTTTTTGGTATGACTGATTATTTTGCGACGGCAGATGTTGGTTTTTGTTCCATAAGATTAGCAAAATAATATCGCGAGGCACCCAAGAAACACCGACGGAGTTCAACAATGGGATTACCATGCACCAGGGAATCAAATCTAGATATCGATTGCTGACCAGATTGTTGACCACAATAACAAGGCTTCTTTTAATTTTCTTTCTCGTTTCAGACCAAATTGGAAAGTTCTTCCTTCTGTTGTGATATTGAACAAAACCCTGTTGCCATGGAAATGTGGCAATGGCAATTTAAAATGTGGCAATGCAGAGCAAAATGACGTCATTGGCATTGAACTAATTAAAACTGATGTCACCGGTATATCATACTAAACAGATTAAACGCAGAATAGAAAGCTCATTATGATTTCTCACCACAGAGGCTTAGTGAAGACTTTAAATATTATCGACTTTTTATCGTATTGATAATTACGATGGTCCACAATAACATTTTGGGTTACCTATATAATATATAATTATGTTCGCATCATGTCATAATAGTGTTCATATGGAATATCGCTTGACAGTTCTGCAGCATACCTAACCCAAACTTCTGCTGTTATGGTATGCATTGATAATATATGCATATAATTAACGTTATTTATTCGTATCATTACAGACACTTCCGATAAGGTGAATTACCAAAACAGCAACATCCACCAGCAACTAGGCATTGGAAATTCAACAGTGTGAAGAATAACGAGTCATGGGCAATGATTGCTTTCACCTGATAATTCAGCGTCGATATGAACGCCACACGTGCCTCTGATCAGGCGCCGTGGGCACCCAGCCGGAAACTTGTTAGCGTTGTTTTCGCTCAAGGAACATCGCAGAATTCGAGCTTCCTTGTTATTGCAATGGCTGAATGTAATTCAAGAAGAGAGCCTCGCAATCCTGGCGACTTATGTCACCTGCTTGTTGTTCTAATGCATTCCATTTCCACTGAGGCCAATTGTAGGACGAGGTATGATTTTGGAAATGCCTCAAATTATTGTGTACCCGTCTCACGCAAGCTCCTTCATTGCAGTCCCTCACAGAAGGAATACTTATTTAGCTGTCTTAGTTTACATACAGTTAACCCATCTAGGTTAACCAATCGGCATAAGGTCTGATGAGTATGTGTGTATGTATGTACGGCACTCTGATACAAATAGTATTATATTAGTGCCTCAGGTCTGATGAGGCATTTTGGGAAACCTTTCTTGCCGTCTCGATCGTGACGTTCTTACGTGGATGGTAAGTTGTCATTTCGTTTATGCACGGCTCAAGTTCGTTTTGAATCGTCAATAAAATGTTAATGTTTGGCCACTTTGGTACAATGGGAGATATCCCTCGCAAATTGCAATAAACAGCATTGTGACTAATGAATGATTGTTAGTATGGCAGGGGATTCATTGTTGGTCATTGTACAGTTGTCAAAGATCAAATAATCCTTTTATCCGCTTCTTGGTTTAGATCCTTAATGGACTATCCATTATTATGCTTATCAGATCAAAGTGTATTTGATTGAAGCAGCTTATGCTTACGTAATTGACAGATCCGGATTGAGGCACCTGCTTGCTTTCAACTGGAATTTCATCAAATGGCGACTGTGGTCCAAAGACCCAGAGCGGTGAGAGTGGCATTCGTGCCTTTTATTGCATATGCCCGTGGGTCGGGCCGGTACAACGGACAGCTCAAATTTATTCACGCTAAATGCAGAGGATGCACTGCGCATGCCCCCTGTGTCATGGGTATCAGTGTTGGCATTCGGCAGCATTGTACTAATAATTATATCAATGTAAACTAACAATTCCTTAGTCATGACTGTCTCAACCAGAAGGTTAGCGTTAATGGTCGACTGGCAGAAAGGACGAGTCAGCAGATGGACTTCAGTGTAGTTTTCATTGAAGGAAATCTGTTCCCGCAAATAGCATGCGTTTCAGAATAAGGTTCCGGTCAGATCCAGTGTCTGTCCCGTGCCTCGTGGCCAAGCGGGGGTTTGGTCGGCAACGTTTCTCGGGCTTGCTGGACTACAGCACCGTCACTGGGTTTTCTCTCAAGATCTAACAACGTAAGGATCTGGGGTGAGGCCTTTTATAGGAGTTGCGAGGAAACAGACCCGTGATTGACAAAAATGACGCGCTATCAACAATTAAACTATTCAACAGGCATGTTATTAAAGTCAATTACAAGGGCAAACATTCATTAATTTCAGTACTGTGTGTTAATTAATATTTCTAATTGACAATGGGCCCCAAGCCAACTGTAAATGCTGAGGCATTTTTATGGTTATATGCCGTAAAAACATTAAATGAGTGTCTAATTGATAATCAGTTTACGACAGCCCGGCGAGATGCCAGACTGCCCATGGGGCATTCATTAACATGTAAATTGGGATGTAGTTTAGATTAGGGTCGTTTAGTTAGAAGCCTGCTCTTTTCCGGTCCTGCGTCAGTTGCTGAGACGCGCAGGGACTGATGCCAGGATAGGCGCAGAATGGTTAGTTTTCATTGTTTAGTTGTACCGTTTTTATATGTATTTTTCATTCATAGTGCATCGCTTTGATCATCAATAAAGGATATCATTGATCGCCATCGTCCTGTATTCTGGTGTCCCTAATTGCCACTTCAATTCGGTGGTAGTAGCGTCTCGGGTTCACTACCTTAAGGTCTGACTTGAAGCATCTCAGACGGGATGATGAATCTTGGTAAGGAAGTTAAAAATTAAAATCACAACAGCAGACAATTACGATGGATAAAAATGAACTGTTGTCGAATATACTTGCGATTATTGACCTGAGCAATGATTAGTGATTAGCCTATTTCTCAGCGTGCGTAGTAGATACTCTCGACCCTCGAGCCAAACCACGTGGAGGAATTAATTTTGAATCTGATCTCAATTCACGAAGAATATTTCAGATGAGAAAACCGCGCAAAACTTACTCGGTGAATCGAAAGGAGAACTGCACAAAATGCGAAACAGAGGCTATGAATACCGTACTCATTGGCTCCAGGTGATGCTCGAGATGAAGGAGCATTAAATGCACTATTATCTCTTGTGTAACGCTAGAACTCTGATGACGCATGTGCTTCCAAGTACAGCTGATTAATATTACTCACCTAGTAATGAAAGCATTATATTTTCGTAGCTCCGCTCGCAATCTCTTGTTACCAATCCATACGTGCAAACTGAAGGTGGGGGGGGGTGTATAAAACTTTTTGGGATTTGAGTTTTTAGATAGACATGCAACACACATTGGTGCAAATGGTTCAAACCTTGGTTTGACCCGTTGACCCATTGACCCATGACCCCTTGACCCCCCTGACTCCTTGACCCCTTGACCTCACCACCAGTACTATATTCTCACTCAATCTGCGTCAAAGTACCGTTGCACCCAGTAATCGAAGCACCGAATGGTTATTGCGCCCGTTGTCTGTGCTCGATAACCCATGTGGTTGACATGACGCAGTGCGATATCACAGCAGCACACGCCAAGAGATACGACTCACTGGTGCTAAAGAGCTTTTATTGGACTACAATGCCTTTCCAGCTGGATAAGAGACCACATACAAGTTAACATATATAATGTGTTGATATTGGTTCATTTCAGCCGGCTTTATACTTAGATCATGAAACTTTCGATAAACATTCACAGGTAATTGCACCGATTTCTTTGAATACAGCACGACAAGATTCGACAAAAATAGTTCAACCACAACATTAAAATAGTGTACCGGCTGACAAACAACCACCCTTCTTCTCTTCTTTTACATCCTAACAACACCACGTTCCTCGAAGGTGTTTCTCTCATTTCGTAGCGTGTGCTTCCCTCAATCTGCCAGCGAGTCGCCTCCCTTTGTACCATGAATCATAGCTTTAGTGTCGGTTTTTTTTTCGCCAGGCTTTCTTTTGCTCAGTGATGTATTGTTCTTTGGAACCTGCCAAATTGCACATAATTATTAGGCATATTTACCACAGAAAAGAAGATTAGGACATTTGTCACCTGGAATTGGTCGGTTCTGCAAGACTGTCGTGTCACCTGTCTTGTCTGGTATCTGAATTAACGGGAATTTATGCAACTTTGATGCGCAATCTAAAAAGTAATAAACGACGCAGACAAACAATCAACGAACACAGTGACCTATTTACAGTGACCTAGACATATATATCACATCATATATCTTGTTAATCCGTGTCTAACGACAATCAATTATAGGAAGTACCTGGAAGAAGCGCCAGCAAGGGGCCGTGAGTGTGGCTTAGTTATGAGTCACACTTATCACTATGAATCCCTACAAGAAACCTCTGCCATTCACTGATAGTCAGTGGCCCCTGCGCTACTCACAGTATGAGCATATTCACCTAAAATTAGGCACCTGCTTCTGCATAGGCCATCTCCTTCTCGTGAATACATGAACTTGATATTTGTGAGCTTCTTCAGAATTGTGCCAATATGATGCTCTTATACAGCTAAGTCTGGCTGAATTGCAGTTCTGTGTCGCTTTTGGAATGTCAAGGTTTGTTATGCCAATACATGCGTCCGTTAACGATGACAAAATAATATTCAGGAAAACTTATGTGTCAATCAGTTTCCTGTGGTAATGGTTTGTTAATCTATACTCGTGATGTCGGTTAAACTGTAGACTACTAGACTACTCATGGGACGGCTTTATATACTTGTCATTTAATATATGCAACCAATAATGGACTGTAGATCTCTCAGCACTTATCACCATCCTTTGCAACCCAACTTGCCCACAGAGGGCGAAGCAGAAGTAAGTGGAATTCACAAGAAGAATAATTTCTATAGAACCTCCGTGTAAAGGATTCCAAGAAGGTTCATTCTCTGTCGACCGAGACACATCAATTCTGGAATATGCTGTACGCGTAAAAGGCGTGTGTGTAAGCCCTCTGATGTTGACTCATAGATCAACCTACTAAATTATGTGGCAGTACTTACTCAGTGTCTGTATTGGTTAGGGTCTACTTTTTATTTCAAACCTAAACCAATCGCTCCGGTAACCAACATTTATTAACGGATATCCCATTAACTTTTAAGATAAGATAAGATAAACATTTAATACCCGAAGGGATGTGTTTGGCAACAAAAATTAGTTGAAATGATTGGTGGAGGGATGAAAGTTCTCTTGAAGCGAGCTGTCCGAATTCTTGGAATCGAGAGTCTTCTTTTAGATGGTAGCAGCTTGTAGTGGCGATTTAGTGGATGGCGCTGATCTTGAATGATCTTCTTTGCAAGCTTGATTCGGGTTTTTTCATTAGTGGTTATTTTGTATTATTATTTTGACCAAGCAAAACTTAAACGTTGATTCCAATCGTTATAATTAACTTTAATGGTCGCAAATTAAGTATTTAATAAAATATTTGTATCAAAAGGAACAAACAGATCAAAACAGAATATCAACTTTCAAGATAATTATACCCACAGAATTAATACAAAAAAAAAGCTTAAAACTTTGAGAAAATGTCTTAGTTTTAATTGTAAAGTTTCATAACCTTTTGAGTAATATTAGCTATTGTCGACCCAATGCAATATGCTTATATTTTGTGTTCACACTAAGCAGTTGTTTAGCTTTATGTCATTTCTGTTAAAAAAGATAAGAGGAATTTTATGCAGACAAAAAACAAGTGTGTATAATAATACAGAATGGGCCCAAATTAATCTACTCCGTGTTCAAAACAACTAAAAATTTGTTAAACTGTATCAATTATTCCGCACACAAAAATATTTCCTTGTGTGAATTGACTATGTTATTCTGCGCCCATTTATGCAAAGATATAAGGTATGAAGTCAATCTTGAATGAGGGAGGAACAATTATATGCTAGGGGTGAGTTATCTCAAAGAGAGCAAAATCAGATTTTAGGAGATAACAAGTAGTGCTGTCGTCACAGCAACAGCGCTCTCAAACAAAACAATAAGAGCGTCGCCTTAATTATTCGTTCGATGAAGCTTACCCATGGTCCGGGGCCCTGTTTGTCTCCAAAAGTGGTAATATCGTGGAATGATGAGTGCACCCTATTAATTGAGATAAATCGGCACAAATGTTGACGAAATTGAAATAGAAATGATATGAATAACAGCACGACTATATTAGACATATTAGACTAAGCATACCAAGTATTCATTTCTCTTATCTTTGTGTAATTTTTACACTGCGGCCTGTTTTGTAACACTTTGTCAGAAAAGCGTAGCACCATTAGAAAGCATTGAGATGTTTAACATGGAGTAGATGGACTCCTTTTGGCCAACTCTGTTTATTTGGTCATACATGTAATCCGATAATAACTATAATGCTATTATCTTCCAATATAGATAACATCCCTAGTACCACGCTAATTGTTAAATTCTGTAAGAGGAAACACAGTATAATAGTTACTATAATTGTGACAATTTGACCTCAATGGGATAAAGAGGGGGGTTTATGACCCTTTTGTCATATATTACGTTGTCTCGAAGGATAGTACAACTCAATGCTGCAACGAATTTGAGTAAAAGCTTATATTGCGGTAATGGAGCAGGTGAAGTGTCTACCATGCATGGACATAAACAAGCATTGATAAACATAAGCATTGTATAGACTGTTTATTTCTATCACTTCAATCGTATCACAGTGTTTATTTATACTATCTGCTTTCTGTGTGCAACTTTTGAGTGTACGTAACTTGCTCTTAGTACCATGTAAACATCACACGCCGATTACCGCAAGCAAGTGTTCATTCCTCCAGAGGGTATCACGTTTAATCGACTGTTGACCAAGAGTGAATGACCGTGAAACGCAAAGAGCTAGGCTAACGATATACAATTCCCCCTTACATATCATATAACTCAACGAAACACATGCATCACGCATGCGCAAAAACGATCCCTCGTTGACCAATAATCATAATAATTTATTCATTTATAAAACTGCCCCTGTTCCAGAGCTGGCTCTGCTCACAGATGCCTTAAAAAGCAGAGATTAAACATAAATAAATAACATCACTGGTATATTATCCTGTTATGTTATAAATAACATAACAGGATGAAAATATAAAATGAAGATAAGAGTCACAATGGCGAAGGTAGAACGAAGAGCGTTCCATAACTTTGGTCCATAAAAACTGAAGGATCTCTCTTTGTAAAATTTAAAAAAAAACACTGTTGGTTGAACTAATAAATGCTGATCAATATATCGCAGTTCATGGTAAGGTGTATAAGGTTTGATAAAACACCATAAATAAGTGTCACATGAAACACATGGCATGCTTATTTAAATTCAATTCGCTCTTTAACAGTGGAGTTCTTTTAAAACCTCGCTCGCTGAATGTTTCTTTAAAATCGAACGAGCTGCGCAATTTGGATCCATTGCAGTCAGGTTAGATGAACTGCAGGAATGTTTATCAAAAGTGAGTTGCATGAATCAATGCGCGATGAAATGAAGGCGTGGACGAGTGCACCCAAACTGCCAAGAATCGTCATTGACTCGTGGACATTGGTTACTTATCATCGTAATTTATATATTCCTATACACAGCCATTGGGAGGATTGTCTTTTAACCTTAACCTGTGCCTGATGCTGATGCAATGAAGGCAGAAGATCAATAAAGTGAGTTACGGCATCCTCTTGTAATCGATCAAATAACTGCGACCAGCAAGTCTTCCATAACAAAACAAAGAAACAGCGGCTCTAATCGCACCATCGATCAACACGATTCATTGCTTACGAGTCAAAAACCCAATTGTCAATGGAATGCTGGGCGCAATTCATAGATATATTGGTGCCATGCGGTAGAAATATTGCATAATGGGGAATCCGTATGAGCCATTCATTGGAATATTGATTTAATAATCCAATTTTGTTGGCTCTCAGGTTCCAATGGATTGTGGCCGCATCATTAAAAAATGTTCGAGGAATAAGATTTATAATTTATCTCCTAATGATGAACCCGCATGTGATATGAAACATCCATAGATCAATCGTTGCAACAATCTAAACCAATGGACAGGGTGTAGTTTTTAATACTGGACATTTATAGAATCGAGTCGTTTGATTTATATTGAGTGCCTACTTCTTACTGTGTTAACAACTTAAGAGAAATCTCGGATTTACTGGATTAAGGATATCTGGATCATGGATCTGATGCCGACAGTTGTAGAATTTTAAAAATGCTCTTCATATGGATTCAGTTAACTCAGATAGAGAAGATGAGTGGAGATTTAATGACAATGAGAAACCGTACTCATAATATCATATCCTCAATATCCAACTCACTTACATGGCTGCGGGTAATTTAGATAGCATGCATGAAATTCCTACTGATCACTGACAAGATCAAAACAACAAATTACATAATCACAAATCCCCTCCTTCAAAAAGCGACATGGTACCGACCAATAGAGAATAGTAACCGCAAATGACAATGGTTTAACATTGTAACATTGTTGACGACTTTAGAAATTGGTTATAACTTTGTGTGTCATGGCTACAGACGTATGCTACGGTATACAGTCGGCAGATCAACTTAAACATCATTGAGTGTATGATTGAACAGCCGTGTAAGATAGCTGACTGTTGGGTGAATTATGGGATAATATTCAGCGGAAGGAAGTACTGTGAGGATGTGATGAATCCGAACTTCACATGGGGATCAAATTTTGCTAGAAGGATGCATCGAGCATCCTTTAGAGCGAAAGCTTACGCATATTCCATTCGGAAAATAACGGTTTGGCAAAGACAGAATAATAAAAAAATATTTGATTGTCACAATGATTGTAGCACTTTTTCGTTATGGAGCATCTGTCCTTGACCTGCCTTCCATAAAATCTTGAGTAAGAAGACACCTCGCACATCCATGGAGGAGATCATATATTATTACTATCATCTGCTAAGTTGGGAGTGAAGGACTTTCTAGATATTATACACACAACATGATGGGAATATGGCTCAACAATTGTCTGACAATGATCTTGCATTACTCAGTTGACTACATGTACTTTCTTGTTAAATGTCTGTGTCTGCTGTGTTGTCCGGAGTAATCATGAGTTGTGGGAAATCCTTACTGGGTAGACATGCCATATGCTCATGAATAGAAGTCCAAAGTCCAAACACTTAGCTAAAAAAAGAGTCTCTCTTGTCTAACATTATCCGGCATGCTGTGTCATCTGCATGCTTGAAATGAACCAGCAAAATTATTGCAATCTAAATGATCTCCTATGTCTGACAAAAAGGAATTCACGAAAATTACTTTCTAAATGTGAAAATAACCTCTGAAAAAGCGCAAGATTTCAAAGTAAACACGCTCGAAACATTCAAAACGTATCAAAATTTAAGTATTAAAATGATACCTTTCTTCTGGATTGAAAATTTCTTTGAATAAACCTCAACCACATGCACTTCCAATTAACACTCTTCTCTGCTTTTGAGACTTCCGGATCAAAACACAATGCAAAACATTTGGAGCAAAAAATCTACTCGTTTATGAAAAAACTTCAAGTCAAGCCCTACTTCAACAGGAGAACGAGATGCCTCTGCATCACTTTTCCTCCGTTTTGACTGCGTACTGCCGTTTCGAGGGCCATGAGCGGTCTAACTGTACTTAATAAGTCTATGTGAGTACCATTGTCATGGACTACTACTCAAACCAGTAATTACAATTATGGCACAACAAAAACAATCTGAACAGAAAATGGAGAAATTATAAATATAAAGACGATTATCAGTAATCGTGTGTAACACAATTTATGCCAGAATTTTCATGTTTAATTGCAAGCAAAAGGATCATATTGTAATATTCATTACATCTGATTGAGAACCTAATACGTTTTGTCAACTAATGAGCAGGAAATGTTTATCAAACTAACCCACGGCTTGTTGTCGCTAATATCTATTCATTTTAATTATAAATAATAATAAATAAGTCTTTTTTGTATAGTGGAATGTCATTTGAAGTGCTCATTTTTTTTAATTTATATATGGCTACAAGGTTCCCATTTTTCAGTCCCGACCTAAAGAAACTTCACTTTGGTATGTATTCACCCGGGAGAATCGAACCCCTTACCTTCGGACTGAAAGTCCAACCCTCTGCTTCTGAGCCAAATAACTAAAGCGTCACTGCGATGTCCTTAGTCAAACTACTTGGCCATTGTACTTCTGCAACGGAGTCTTACACAGGCAGTTTATTTTCCATGCGATTCTGCCAGCAGTACTTTCCGTTATGTGAGGAACTTTTCACATAAAACTATTATTAAGGTAAAACATACTTGGAGCTCTGAGTCCTCAAAGACTAAGGCCTATTCGGATATCAATTTGCGGCTGTTTATATGTATGTATATTTTAGTTCCTTGAGAGAGTTTGAATGTCATCCGATTCCTTTGAAGTCGTACCTCACACTTCTTAATGGGTCAGAAGAGACATGTTTTCATTACTTAGTGTCCAGTAATGTAGTGTTTCATTTCATTTGCCGAAATGGTAGATCCGAGAGGACCCATGGTCATTCCATAGACATATAAATGGACGACGTTATTTCCCACTACCCTGTAGACTTGATGCAACATTTACTACGTGTTCTAAGATGATTACTTTGGGCAAACAGGAGAAGGAAAATTGTCTGTCTGTTTTGTCTTATGTGTAAAAAATGTCCGGCATTTCTCAACCTTTTACAAATTTCTTTTCGTGATGTTTTACATACAGGATAACTATAACTAATTTGATTTTGCTGTCAATTAGACTATGTGCCTGAAACGCAAATAATGTTTCAGTGGCGTATCACAGATACACTCAATAGTACAATTATCTTTTGTGTTTCTAACTGTCCTTGCAGCAGTGGATTCAATTACGTTCATTCTTGACACCTCTATTACAAACTTATTGACCCTGTAAATGTCGAGATGACATTTACTAGGTCAATAGCTGAAGTGAGTGTAACACCAGATGCCATGGGAAGTCTTGGGAAGTCAAGAAAGTTCGCTTTATCTGTGTAAATATCACCAATCCATGAATTTGAAACTGATACCAAATCAAGACATGGAGCTATGAAAAGAAACGTTTTGTATAGAATATAAATCATGAAAATTTATTTTTAAAAATCGTTGTTTTTTTTTCAAATATTCGGTTATAAACTTTAATCTAAATTTAATCACGATTTTTTACGCACACTATCTCACCAATCATCTGAAATTGTCACGGAAGTAGCTTTATCACGTGATCTTCACCTCCAATAATTCTCAAATTCAACTGACTAAGGAACACGATTTTGTAACTTCAGTCGATATGACATGGGTAAGATAGCAAATTAGAAAAATCAAATTAGATTCCTCATCGTGTGAGGCTACGATGAAGTATTAAAGATGACGCCAAGTTTACGAAATATGCACCCTATTTAATTATTCCTGCACAAACTATTAATTACTTGATATCATTTACATGGCATGATTGAATTCTCCCGCCAAATCCGTTCGGTTCACATATTTGCGCCAGTAGAACTGCGAATGACGTCATAACACCCCCGGGAATTCCACAAGGCGACCCGCAACAAAAGGTTGCTATGGTTATGGATCAACACAAAGGATTCGGCTTCGTCGCCTCGAGTCGAAAAATGATGATAAAATCATTAATATCTTGAGTTAAAGGGTTAATAACTTATCACAAGACATTTGAATCGACTGATTATCACTCAAGTTAACAATAAAAACAGATAATATCCGTTTTTATTGTTACATTGAGTGAGAATAAATCGATTATTATAATTAAAAAACAGTATAATTGAGTATTTTTGCGAAATGATAATTATGTCAATGCCTGGTTCATTGTTCGAGTCAATATTACCTCGTTCTTATCTGACCAATTATAGATGTTTATAGATATCATATAATATAATATCATATAATATAAATATAATAAAATATAATCATATAATATAATATAATATAATCAGATAATCATGTTTATGCGTTATGATTTCTGACCTAATCAAGTCTGTGTTGTTATAGTCGAAATTGAGAAAATTCATTGATCTGTTCAACATTAAATGGAGTTGTGAGTGTGTATATAAATACTTGGTACCCTAAGGTTTTGGTGGGGTGCTATGACCTCATATCACTCTAGAGAGAGTTGTGTAGGAGACTCTTGACAATTTTTTTATCTCACTAAATATAAGTAGTTTAAAGCTGCAAATGTCCTAAAAATGACATTTTTACTTGTGTTGACCTTTAATTAGTTTGCACCCGGCCAAAGATTATACATTTCCATAGAAAGCAGGTGGATTAGAAATGAAGTTTATGCCATAGCCAACCAAGTACGAGTGCATCAATGGAGGTTCAAGAGGCAGATCGACTGAAGGGTGTTTTTCACAATCCACTCTTGATACTTTCAGGAGGTCATATTGGGCGGGATAAAACTTACAAGGTTTGATGACGTATATGGTGACCAAATATGGTCAACTCAGGGATTGTGTTGTCACATGTCACAATTTAAAGGAATAACCCACAGGTCCAGTTAAAACACTACGAGTATCCATGTGCCAGCAACGGCCTGGCACCAATGGTGAAGTTTATTTCAGTACACTGTAATTATATCCTGACAAAAATTGTTTTCTGCTCCAGATTTGGATTGCTCTGATTGAACCACTCACCTCCAGCGGTCGCAACAACATTCTCAAGGAGGCAAGAAAAAGCATAGATGGATCGGCCCTTATACCATCTTGACAGTGACTGAGAGGGGGCTGCACAAGTGGAAAAAAATAAGATCACGAATTGAAACAAGCAGCCAATCATATTATAGCTATTATAAAGGTGTACCAATCGTAATAAACACCACTTCACACTCCGTACAACTGTTATTGTCTCTAATTCACTGCAGCGGACTCGTCGTCCTAGGATTATCCATCCTAGTAGGTATAGTTCCACTGGGACAACTAAACCTAATGGTAGGACTATATGCCTTAGGAATAGTAGTCTGCCGGACTACTATTCCTAGCACATGAAGTCCTAGATCTATACAAACCAGTCCGCCGGACTACTTATTCCAGGGACTATAGAGGTTGTTATACCGGTTAATGTGGTATTGCATAGGAACGTGATGATCAAAAGAGGAAAGAGAAGCATTAGCTTTGAAGAGACAACGCGGGAGGAGAATCTGCGAGTGACAAAGGATCCTTGTCCGGCACCCGAGGTAAACATTAAATGAAGATAAAGGAGATGCGGATGGAACATGACTAGAATTGCTGTTGATCTCGGCTGGTATATCATCATTAAGGTCTGCGGGATGACATAAAACGGCCATCTATTATAAGCATTGATACAAACATCAAAGGCCGTCTATTTGTTCTCCTGAGGTTGGGGTTGTGGTGTGAAGATTGATTGCATTGAATGGAGAGGAGGCGGAGGAGGAGGAGGAGGAGGAGGCGGAAGTGGGTCTTGGGTCGCAAGTCAATCCTTTTAGGATCAGCCAGACATGCTGGTGTTGAATACACTTTTCAGCATCCTTTCATGTCGTCATAATCCACTATTTCAGGGTCATTAACACTTTGGCCACAAGGAACCACCTGCTATACCCTGCATTTAAAGTGTCTATGACACTACTGTAATCAGCGTCACCACGCCCAAGTCAAGTTGACCTCGTGGATGTGCAGGAAATGCACACGTGTTGAATCTGACCTCAAATGACCTTAGTTGACCTTAGACGCCGTGAAATGTCGAGTTGATTGATGGAATGTTAATTGAGGAAGAATCAAGATCCAAGAAGTCCAAACAAATCATTCGAATGATTAATTTGAAACAAACCTCAAGGTTAATTATCAATTAATGAAGATGGATTGTGCTGGTCAAGTCAGCTGAACGCTATTTGCTTGGATGCAATGTCGTCGAGGTCCAGGCATTGTAAAGGCATAAATAATAAATAAAATGGTTAATTGGCTTAAACATATTAGTAGTTTCAAAACAATTTTCGATCGTGATAATCAAGGAAATCACACAAAGCGATGGGAAGAGGACCCACATATTTATATAGGGCAAAGAAATCCTTCAATTCAAGTAAAACACTGTTCTCCTGCCGTAAACCCATCAAGGAAGGTCAATTGTTGATGGTTGGTGGTTCTCCTTTTGCGTCATAGATGGTATAACCATGGATTTTCATTCTCTTCCGCCTTACATTCAGATGCAATACTTCGACTGCACATTTCCTTATCAGGGAAAAGTGTAAGATATAAGAAAGGAGTTAATCATAATAATGTTCCTATAAGTGTTAGAATTGCCATGCAGCCAAGAGCATTATGTGCTGGTGTGATCGCAATAAATAGGGCTCTATTGCTCCATTATCCGACGTGTACGTGTTTCAGACAGATACGGTCAAACAAATGGCTTCTGTACTTTGCAGCTATAACTCTAGTTTTGTATCACTGAATCGCTCAGATGGTTTACTTTGAGTGTATCTGTACGGCGGAGGATAAGCTAACTGGATGTAAGGGACATTAATTCTTGAGAATAATAGATCACTTAAATGTCATTCACACCCAAATGAGAACGAATCCTTCTAGGAATCGATGCATTCATTCGTTGGCAGTATTCTTTCAGGACAAGGATAGTCCAAGAATCCTCAACTCACCCATTTAATTAACACATCCCGCACCAAAGTCGAGGATTGTGTTCTCTGTGTTATGGGAAGCGAATTCCCCAGGGGTGACGGTGTTAATGGATACATAGGAATAATCAATTAGGTTATACAAGCTGTCCTTTAATGAGTTTTTTCGGTGTTCTCTTGTTTCGGTTATTCTGTTGTGAATTTGTGGTGTGTGTTTTTAAACCCCAGGTTGACGAACTCCAGCAAAGGCTTCGAGTAACCCGAGAAGCAATCCGACTTTCTTTTCACACGAGAAGAATGGTGAATGAAGATTGGTTTTAGTGTATAGTCTCGGATAAAGAACATAGATTATTTGTGCATCATAGTCCTCCAATAATGCTAATACCCAACGGACTACTAGCCACCTCAGATCAACCATTCCAGCAATTGAAATGAAACATTGCATCATTGGACAAAAAAATAATGAAAACAAGTCTCTTCTGTGCAATCAAGTTCGCTGAGATACGACTTCAAAGAAATCAGATGACATTCAAACTCCCTGAAGGACATGAAAAGTATAAAGACAACCGCAAATTGATTTGAGAATAGGCGGCCGTCTTTGAGGACCTCGAAAGCAGTGTTCTCATTGCACAAGACAAATTATCCGTCAAGTGGGATTGCTACCAAGGGAGTTACTGGTGAGATATAGAGGTCAGGATACAGTAGCATATAACGCGTCTTGCACGTCTTTATGATTGTCATACGAAGCATGGAGGTAACCTTGAACATTGCCGTTTGTAATAAATAACCAAACAATAGAGGTCTCGGGGGTTTTGAAGAGATTCACACTCTCTATAATAGCAATGTTTTGTACACGAAAAGTAATGACATGAAACTGCAACCTGCATTGTAATTGCTGTCACTTTGATTGTCAAAACATAACATAAAGTTGGATTTCATTGTGTTTAATGTTATTGTGATATCTATTCTTGCAATAGACATTGATTGATTGTGGATTTTATTTGATGTTGATTCAAAAGGGCGCAAATTTAATGCGACATTGTGTAGTGGAGCAAGTGATAGTATTGCATTGATATGATCACGTAGAATGCTGCCTGCACACGATATTGACGTTTGATGGCATTGGGATAGGAATGCCCTGGATATACATTAGAACATTGGTTACATTAGCAATTGATGCATGCCAGAGATATCCACCGTATGACTCAACCCTTGCCCCCATCAAACGCTTCTCTTGTCTGTTGGCTTAAAAAAAAAAAAAAAAAAAAAAAAAAAAAAAAAAAAAAGAAGGAAAACATTACCCACTCTTTGCCACTGAAAGTACATTTGTAAACAATTGTCCATCCCTGAAATTGGATCACGTAGGCATTTTTTATATCAAGTACTATAGTACTTGCAAACAACACAACAAAACTATGTCCATTGTGCCGATTCTCTCGTTCACTCTGATGAGAGCAATATTAATATTTATTGTGCCACCCAAAATTCAATTGAGCTCAACTGCACTGCCACTTATCACTCACTCAAGTAATTGTTTCCCACGTTGAAACTAGAGAGCGTGTTTTTGGACTCAAATATTTAACTCTACTATCTTCATTGCTGACACAATTATTTTATGGTGGCATAGACTAGTTTTTGGGGCTGCTGACATAATTTATACATCCAATATTACAGAGGCAGAAACATAATGATTTTGGTCAATGGAATTTTCACGATTGTGTTTCAGACCTTACCAAATGTTAGTGGGGTCATTTAACCTCGGAATCCTGAAGCCTCTCGGCTTATGTAGTCCGCAGGAGTTAAGTGCTTTACCCAAGGGGACATAGTTGGTGGCTGGCTTCAAACCTCGCATGCTAATCACTCGGCCACCATCTCTCCTTATAGTCAAATGTTATAAATTTACGAGGTGAGTGTATATCAAGGAAGCACATAATAAATCACACCTGAGCCTACCTGTTCCTCGTCTCTCAGATTACGTGCTTGATTGCCGATCGAAATAGGATGATGATAAAGGGCTCTCAGATGGACCAAAGCAGGAAGTCCGTGTTATCTCACGGAGCATTCACCAAATCCCTTTAACGGTCGGCCTTGACACATGGGTCAGTCAGCTGAAGCATTCTGTTCGCATTTCCTGATGGGCTTGGCTTAAATGTTGGTATTTAGGTCGCTGCATTTGATGAGATGCAATCAAAATCAAATGAGAATAATAATACAAATGTCCGATAAAACCCGTCATGGCTCTCATCTCCAAATTCCAAATACACATCCGGTGTCGATATTATATATACGAGGGTTGTTCGAAAAGTTCTCGGCCTAACATAAAACCAGTTATCAAAGAAATTTGAAAGTTGATTTGAGTATAGGTCTGCTTTTCTGATGAAAATTGCAAGCACTGAATTTTAAATAAAGTCATCAATTATCTGGTCTGGCGCCAATTTAATTGATGCAAGGGTCGGCATTTATCTACTCTATCTAACCTCTAATTTTCACGTCTCTAGTACTGCGCGTACTATGTTAGGCCGAGAACTTTTCGAAAACCTTCGTATATTCAGTTTGTGTCTGCTATCTCTTGAAAATGAAACCACTTTTCAAACAAACAAACAGATTACATGGCCATTTAATAGCCCAAACTTGAAAACTTATTGATTGCATATGTCCAGGTATGATCGATTGTAATAGTGACTAGCTAATCTCATATACTATTTCTTTTTGAAGGCCCAACAAAATATCCTTGAAATCGAGCAGAACTACCTACACGTCTAAAACATGTTTAAAGCTATAAAAACTACCATAAAACAAAATCCACAACCCACTGACAATGACATGGCCCTCTTAAATTTAACCACACATGCCAAATTTCCCACAATGCACTATTCGGTTAGCAAAACGTACACCAGGTGCATAGACATATCTATAAGGACAACACCATAAATGTTGCATGCGCATACTAATTATGCGACGAATGCATCCGTATTATGTGTTTGATTCCAAGGAAGTTCTTTCTGGGCTGAGGAAGCGATTTCTCAACCGTGTTTCTCCGTATCACCTATCAATTTTGAGCTTGGAGATTTGCTTTCGGATTTTTGCAATTCTCTGGAAAATGCTGCGCTGCTATAACATTGATGATTACAAGAAATGATGCACCAGATAATCTTTAGCATTATTGATAATCCTATTTCGTCAATATAGTATGGTAATCCTACATCACCATTACCAGACATTGCATTTCCAGTCCATGTCAATCGTTACCCATTGCATGATAAAATAATTTAAAAGATTCATTTAAAGGCGAGCAAAAGTACCATATTTATTATAAATATGATACAATTCAGGAGTAAGGAAAAAGAAAATTTAACCCGCTTTTGTGACATCCATGAAGTCTTTTTTTTCCCGTGTGCAGTTCCACTTATCATGGAATTGCAACGATTCGGATCGTGCTATAGCAAAATTATACACCCTCTGAAACTCATGTGTTAGAGTTCACTGAGAGAGGGTGGAATTTGATATTATATTCAGTCTGTGAATCATGACATTGACATAATCATGGATCCTCTAAGCTCGGGATCTCAGAATGGCTTTGATGCAGCACTCTTATTGATTGGATAAGCAACGCTTCAACTGATTATTCACCAAATCCTAAATGAAACTTAAGAGTTTTTTTGATCTCAGTATGATTGTGATTTATACACATATAGTGAATAATAAAATAACAAGCTTTTTAATATATTATATTATTTAGACGACACCGTGTTTTGTTTTTGTTTTTTTTTTTTTTTTTCTGAGTACTAATAATCCTTTCTGTGAAACGCTCATGCCTGATTACGCTGTATGTCAAAATTCCTTCAAAATATATTCATAATTTACTTAAAATTTCCACCTGTAAATTCATTAGGTGTCCTTGCACAGTTGTCTTGGCAAAATTTGATTCAAGATTCGGACCCATGCCTATCATTTCGGCATCCCTTTAAGTACTGTACATAGGATATGAACCTTGCATACGAAATACCCTTGATTCGTCGCTATGAGGGCGTAATGGAGCAAGGATCCTTCTTTGTGAAACCTTAGCGCACATGTCAGGCATTTCCAGATACCATTATCCATAAACACGAGTATTGTTCCTGCATTGTACAGCAAATATATGTGAACCACATGACAATACTGAGATGTAGTGTTTGATCAAATTAGAATTCGTAATGAAGAGTCATTAGTTAGAACCATAGTGCCCCGTGTACCATGGCTGAGACATATCATCCATATTGCAATGGATATGATAATATGATAATATACATATTTACCAGCGCAATTGTTTTGCCAAGTAAACAAGTAAATACTAGTATATTATACAGTTTCCTATGACACTGATAAATACAGATAATGCTATTCCAACCTCAATAAATATAAGTTAAAGCAAAGCGAGACTCGTTATGTTCTATGGGTGACTAATTTTGTTCTATGGGTGACTCATTTTGTTCTATGGGTGACTCGTTATGTTCTATGGGTGACTAATTTTGTTCTATGGGTGACTCGTTATGTTCTATGGATGACTCGTTATGTTCTATGGGTGACTCATTATGTTCTATGGATGACTCGTTATGTTCTATGGGTGACTCATTATGTTCTATGGATGACTCGTTATGTTCTATGGGTGACTCATTACGTTATATGGGTGACTCTGTTGCACATATTGATATGAACATCAGGGAGCAGGGACATGTGCTTAGGATGCACATCCAGATTTTACGTCTCCGCGTACAAATGGGACATATATATGGGGCGTACAAATGGAGAGAAATGACTGCTCGCCACGTGGAGGTGACCTTCGCCTGTGCTGCTAACACAACTTCCGCGTCTTTCATTAGACTAGGTCAGATACCAGGGTGTCCGTGTTTCGTTATATCTTCACTGGCTCCGGTTGGATCCAGGTGTATCAATTGATCAACGGATTATGTGAGTCACTGTTGCATCATGATCCAGCGATCCTTTCGGTTAAATTTCACCCAAGGTCTCCAGCATCTTGGCGACCGGTCAATTTAACTCTCAACGAGAAGATAACGATTACCTGTATCAGAAACACTCGCAATCAATGGGTTGCTTTACTAATCGGTAAAGCTTTGGCAAGGGGAGGTGTCTTCGAATCAAAACTGATTCGCGAATAAAAAATGTATCTTCCCTTTGTCTGATTATTCGCCTGACCACTTCAAAAACTGCATAAAAAAACTTTCAACTTATATAAGTATGTCAATTTTCAGCATCCAGTTACAATTGAAAATAATACTTATTTCTAAGATTTATGTTCTTGCATACATATAAATTGTTGGTTACCAAACGTTCTTTTTATTTGTTTCATTGCGAATAATTGTGCAATCGATTAAATTTTATTCACGAATATATACATAGAGGAAATTCCCAAATATGAATACATGGGTGCCTCATCTCTCCAGGTATTATGAACAGGACTTTGATCAAAGAGAAGAAAGGACAAGAAATTTGGCCAGAAGGAGATGTTGACATTTCCTGAAGGCATTTAAAATGTCCTTGCCTCAACATCACATCACATCCGATACCCTTAATCATCAATCACTCTACATTCACCTCATTCTTTAACCCCAATTATCTCTTATATCGAGTCTCACTTAGGACAACAGCTTATCAGGCCATCCTAACCTACTTATCAGGTTATTAGGCTCAGTTTGCAAATCATGTTCTATCGTCGGGGAAGAAAATGATAAAACAACGACTTTATCTCCGCTGAATACGAGTCTTCAGAGAAACAGACTAAACGAATAGTACAAATTCAATGGAGTTACAGTCGCCCACAGAAAGAGTTGCAGTAAAGTGAGCTCATTTGTACAAATTCGCTGCAGGGTGGAGGGCCAATTCTGCGTTGATCGCATGCGCAGTTTTCTCTCTCGTTCTCACCAAGGATGATTAGCTTCTTCTGTTGATGTGAGAAAGGGAAGCAGCAAGGAGAGGGCTCATTGTGGGTTTCATTTCAATGAAATGGAATGGGCTTATGATGACATCATTGTTTACGAATGGATTCATTTCAATGAAATGGAATGGGCTTATGATGACATCATTGTTTACGAATGGATTGTGATCTGATCTCCATGTTCTACGGATAAACAATTAGGCTTGCTACCAGTAAAACGACTTAAATATAATCTATAAATTGATGCCAATATCATACTCTTGATTGTAGAAGTCTTCAATATTATGTTGGTCATTCTATGATAATATATGAGAAGCGTTCTTTTTTTGCAAAACACATATAATTTAGTTATACACATCATTCCTTCGTTCAAGGTGTGCAGGATAAGTTATGTACCAGCCAATCATATTTAGGTTAATGATATGCTAGCCACGTGACCACAGTTTCGTTCAATCAGAGCGCGATAATTTCCGCATATCTGCTGCCTTACATGTTAATAGACTTAAAGACTGTACGGCAACACATGAACGCTGTTTAATCAAGTGACGTAAGCGTACTTTGGGCGATTTAACATGGAACTTGGGTACCATCTCCCCACAAAGTGTATCGGCTGTCTCGCTGGTTAATCCACATATAATGAATGGGTCAATGAGGAGTCGTTTTCTGATACAAGAGGTCGAGGAAATTATACGTAAGGGAAACATCACTACAATTGGGTACCATTGATGACTTGCATTCCTATAAGGGATATCCACGATACATGTGTGAGGTTAGATAATAATATTTATCAATCTTTGTGGTTATTTTGAAACTGGAGCGCTGCGTAAGCACGGTTCCAGTGGCTTTTAGGGATCTAATGAAATATAGGAAACTACACAGAGAATGTTCTTACATCAAGTAAAACCATTATGAGACATTTCAACATTTCTCAATCCCGCGAAATCACGCTGATTTGCATTATAGAAGAGATTACTTCCTAAGTTCCGCATGCAGAGATAAGCACATCTTCAATCATTGTGGATTGGTCGTCTTAATCCTTGCTTTCAACCTCTGATTGATTAAATAGGCCACAAAGCTAAAATGATCCCATCGAAGACATAGAGTACACACTTCTACTAAATCCTAGCACATCGGAACACTTACACAATACAACGTCTCTTAATTACATAAGGATGTGCTCATTCCATGATTATCCATGAAAGTATCCAGAATAGTCCAAACAACACACCATGAAAATCAAATGGACATTCGATTCATTGATTAGGTATTGACACAAGCTCTATGACTTACGGTGAACGCTTATATTTATCACTGTCCAAATGGTCACATTTTGTTATGCAATTCAATTAACGAACAACAAACTACAAAGTACAAACTACAAAGTACACGCATCCAGTGAATAAGCATGAAGAGACAAAGGAAAGATCAATAACCACATTCACATGCATTACTATCATACACCACATATACGACACTGGGGTGGTTTTATTTCCCTTAGAATACACACATCCATCTAGACGTTGGTTGGAACACATTGCCAGTATTAAATTTGGTCCCATGGCAAATACATCTAATGTGCAATGTGTGTCATTCCATGGTTATAATCACTAATAGATCACGCAAGAAAACAGAGCAAGAATAACAATATCAGTGGCGTTATGATTCATGACATAGGCCGGGTGGCGCCATCATGTTGAGCAAGCAAGGAACTAGGAAAATATTTATCGATATCCGGTTTAGATTTGAGTCCCGAGATTACCGTTATGGAACTCTATCGATTGGATACACAATTACTAGTACAATAGTATAATTACACGGGATAACTAAATAATGCAAATCGGACTATCCATTGCAATCGTCACAAGACAGCCCCTCCTCATCCTCCGAATTGTTAACATTTACTTGTGTAATTAATACACGTACTTCGAAGACAATTGTAACAATAGTGTTTCAGCAGCGTACTCCCAGTCAGGAGACGGCGTGGTATGCTTGGTTATGCATTGCAAATACCGAATGTAATAGTCAGCCCCCTACAGAGAGAATTCAAGAGGATTGTGTCTTCGGGCATCTCAGGTCGCGTCTCTTGGACCTCAATGGAGACTTACGCGCAATTAAAAGGACTTACTTGTGAATTTTTGATTATTGCACACACACCGGGTGGACGGAAGTTATGCGTGTATTGGTGTATGCGAGCTACTGCACCTATTAAGGGTCATTGATATTTGGCACAGTTCCAGTGAAAATGTTGTAGCACATGAAACCACGTCATCGGCATATTTATGCTTTGAATAATAGACTTATATGAATCACCCTGTATGCCATCACAATGACAGGCATAGTACATTGAAATGTAACGCTTTTTGTGGGTTTTTCGTTTTGTTTTTTGAGTTCCACAAAGCTAACATTTTATCCGCAGTGACAATGTCAGCTTGGCACAACATGCGCGAAATCATTAATTGCGCCGGTGTCATCTGTCGGTAATCGGATGAGCAGGTAAAACATATAAGATCGCAATTCTGTGCAATCTGAAGCCTTATTTCACTTTAAGCCGGAAGCAGACTGATGGCTGGGTTTTGTTTCCATGGTAAACTGCGTCATTCGCGCCGTTAAACTTTTTTTCTTTTTTTCAACATAGAACAAAATCATGTTGTCTTATTCAAATCCAAGCCTCTGCAAATCATGCCCTTGTTTAACAGAGTGGCATGTATTGCTTTATTTAACTGCTTTCTATCAATTTTATTCTTCTGGGAAAAAGCAAAACTCTAAGATTGCAACCGCACAGGCATGATAGGTTTACGTTGGATGTATCGCTGTAGTATATCAGCTACATGAGCATATACTTTATTCTCATTAAGAAGTGTCAATCAGTTCCAAATTCAAATATAATTAAAGTGTATTCTTTCAATCTTACAGACTTGTTCAATTTGGAACTCGATATGGACATTACCGTGGAGCCTGTAGCATTCATATTGAAAGGCGAGAAAAGAGTACCAAGAAGAAGAATCAAGTTTTGCTGGGTGAACTAGAAAGATGGAAAGGTAGAGTGATGGTATACGGGTACTTCTAACACTCAGCATTATCCCACATTCGTAATTTCTCAATTACAATTTGTGTTTAAGCAGAAGTTTATATTACTTTGAAGTTGAATTAATATGGTCGTTGAATGCGTGATGCCGATGTGTACGTTATGATCCCTAAGTGCGTTATGCTTGTAGCATCTACTGTCGATTTTCGTGTTTCGTGCTCGTTTGCAGAGCTCCCAAGTTAAAATGCACCGTGCCTACGAGCCATCGAGGATAGTAGTGGAAATCATTGCTGGCAGCACTATGATATAAGCCCTTATGATGTGCGACACGAATCATAACGCATCATGTACGTTATGATATTGGTGGCACAGCTTCCACCGATGCAGTGGTTCAAGGAATATGAATGTTTTGATCGATTTAGACCCAAAAGATTCAAATGAACATGCGCATACTGGAAAAAAACAGCATCAGATTGAAGATGTTTACACAGCTTATATAATAATGACTGGTAGACTCATTGTAATTACTTGGTGACTTGTTTCCTTTAGTAATAACCAATAAAGTAATGCAATATTGTGAACGTGAATATTGTGAAATCGAATATTATGAGCTGTCACCTTATAATTATTATCTGTTAAATATTGGCAAATGGCCAATATGGTGAAGCGGAGTCTATTACGTTTATTAATTATTTAATAAAATTTTCTAAATTTGAAATCCAGATATCTGATTTTTGTGTCATTCGTGAGTGGTTCAATCAGGTCGGTTTTTCCTAAGCATCTGATTGGTCAACGGACGCACGTTGTGACGTAATACACGATAAACTATCATATTTTCAGACTCTGGATTCAAATGATGACGTCCAGAAGTAAGTGCCCTAGATAATTTTTACTTTGTTAAATGTAACAAACGAACAGAATTTTGAGACATAATACGGATACCTGCGCATCAGACAATAACACATTTCTATGAATTCTTTGATTAAAACTGATGTACACATTAGTTTGTTGACATCCTGATGGGATTATCTTCCGCCAAACAGTCATTTTTGCAGTGAAACCAGAGAAATGTTGCTGCCCTTAAACCTGGCTGCAACGCCGTCAAGCACATATAGTTCACGATGATGAGACGAGGCAAGATGAGACATGATTTGTTTTTAATTTTATGTCAGAAAATAATAAAATTAAAATACTTAAATGAGTAAGAGGAGATAAAATATGAGGAAGTAGTAGAAAGTTGAATCCAAAAGCCTAATGTTGCATGAGATGAACTTATTTTGTAGTCTACTAATTCTGACAAATGGCGTTCAGAGGTGCCGATTTCATGACAGAACTTAAATAGTTTTCAAAAAAGGACGGAGGGATTTTTTTTTTTTTTTTTTTTTTTTTTGAATTTTAGAGTAATATTATTATACAGTATTTCGAACGTGATCGAACGAGAAAAATATATATTAAGATTGTGTATTCGTATTGCTATTTTCAGTATTAAAGTGATTCTCCAGTGGCTTAATTGTTTCTGTGACGTCAGCAACCCAGATAGAAAAGTGTTGACAATGGTGGCTGTGTCGTGTAAATCCGAGGGAAGTTGAACCCCTTTCAGTGATCTCAGGCAGAAGAGAATTTCCCTCGCTTTATTTTATTTTATTTTTTATTTATTTTTTTTTTTTTTTTTTTTTTTATTATTTTTTCTGGATGGGGAAATTTTTTTTTTCAATAAAAAACTTCATTCAGTACATGTCATGAGGAGGTCCTCTTGACAGGTCATAAATTTGCAGAATATTTAGTAATAAATTTGTGCGAGTGGCATGTAATATGATGACTCGCGAAGAGATGATTTAAAAGAGGAAATGTCCGGAAGAAAATGAAAGGTATGGGAAATGAAGTTCAAAATTTTCAGGCCGAAAAGAAAAGGAGAACGGTCGAGAAGACGTAGGCACGGGTAAGGCACATATGGCGCACGCAAAACACAGTTCCGCGTGTTGTATGGGTTGGTATGAGGGATGGGTCTATATTTGGAGAGCTTGCGTGGCAGACGATTGCTGTTTAATTTGAACATGAAGCAGGCGAGGGCGAAATTGCGGCGATGTCTTAATGAGGTGATGTTGAGGGCA
>KB292234.1:214896-284802 GCA_000328365.1 Capitella teleta
TGCAGAATATTTATCCATAGTTGGAGTGGCCTCTCGTTGAATACACGGGGCCTTTTTACCAGATCACCGACGTCATTAAGGAAGTCACCTCACTGCACGCAGTTATCAGTTAAGCAGCAGATGTCGCTGTCAAGCATGCACAATTGAGAAAGGCACAGCGTGGCTCAGTTGCTTTGTCGCCTGACTGCAATTAGATGTCACCTGGGAAGCCCAATGTCCGGAATTCGAGTTTAATACACAGTACGATTATTAAGCCATGAATTTCAGTGGAATATATATAATTAATACAATAACTGAAACAAAACATACCCAAATGACTATATTTCTGGAGGTATCCATCTATACAATAGATCAAAACACTTTGTTACAGTGTCACAGTTAGTACACCCATAGGTAGTACACCCATAGTTAGTACGCCCATAGCTAGTACATCCATAGCTAGTACACTCATAGCTAGTATATTCATAGCTAATACACTCATAGCAAGTACACCCATATCGTTAAAAAGCAAACGTGAGACAGCTATTGTCCGTGTATTCCGAAGAATCTGTGCTTTAGGACTGTCTAAGAAGAAATTGTTTATAACTAGCAGTGTTTGAGGCATTAAAATCACTTTGTTGACAGCGCTAACTATCCTATTGCTAAGACCCTCGGTTTTATGGATAATCTCCACTCTCCATATCATCCAATGCATGCACATTGTTTCAGTGAAGTAGATCTTAAAAGGGAACAATGTTCAATGTAGGCTTGCTGTTATCAGTTTATGATTCGTCGCAATTCATACGTGTAACACATGGAGTTAGGTGGACTACTCCCTAAATAAATCAAATTTGAATTTCGCTTTGATGTAGTGGTCGATTTCAGGTGATCGCAATGTCATAAAGGCAATTATTCATTACACAATGTGCGATGCGCTCAGCAGTTTTGATGAAAAAAATATCACACTCGTCTGGTTTCGAGTTATAAAATGGCTTTTTAATTGGTTTCGAATGAAGCGCAACACTGACAGATCGGTTAAAAATGGGCTCTCTGCAATCATAAAAGCCAGTAGAAACGATATAAAGTGTAAACAAGTTCCAAAATAAACACAATAATTATTAACAAAATTACTACATCAAAGAGGTTGGCGGTAGACGATCGCTATTCTCGTATGCAAAAGCAAATCAGCTTTAACCAGGCCAAAGCATTGGATTTGCTTGACGATCTGCTGAGTAACCCCTGCTCCTCCTGGGCTGCTCATTAAGAGTAGAGAATTCGGGCATTAGCTAATAATAATGATAGTATTTTTATTGCAACATACAAAAACAGAAGACATACAAAAATACAAGTAATTAGAAATACAGTGCTGCAAACGACGAAGAAGCCCGATGGTTTATTTACGTGCACCGATTTTATCTTAAATATAAAACGTTTTTTAGCATATGAACTGATCAGAACAAAAGACAAGAAAAGCGTTGAAGGGGAAAAAAACAAACGAAGGAAAAAATAAAATAACGAATCCACAGAGCATTACAGTTCTGACGAAATGAACATTGCCTAATGGGTTAGCTAGAAATTGTGCGGGTAAACATTCTTTAACATAACAAGAGGACTTTGATAGGCAACAAAATTACGGAACATTGTCTACCATGGAGTGACCCCATCTGGATTCATAAGAGTGACAGCAAAACGACAGGACTGAAACATTTGACGATCTTAAGGGTAGGACTGGTTCAAGACAGCCATATTTACTGAATGTGCGACAGAGTAGGAATTCGACCGACAAATATATGCAGAGAAACTTTTGAAATCGGCCCAGGTAGGGAGAACGGGACTCAGATCCCACGAAATACCTCAAATCCGGGTAAGGAATATCAGGAGATCCGACAATATCTTCAAAAGAAAGCTCAGCCATACATGTCTATGCTCATTACAAACTTCTTGAAGAAGGAAAATGGACTCATGAACTCATGGCATTATCATGGTTGGCCCAATTTGTCGCCAAGTGTACACTTATGGGATAAACCGAAGTCACTAATTCCTCATTGCCTCCCATTTCACCTCACGAGCACCGATTTAGGGCTGTCACAAAATAGCACAAAATAGAGTTGAGAGGCTCATTGAGAAATTTGACCCGAAAATTATCTTATGTCTTATAGGCGCGTGAGTCAGAGGACTTGAAATCATCTGAGCATGAAAATCGAACTTTTTTACCGTGTCGATTGTTGCTCGAATTAAACAATGTTTTCTTAGAACTTCCAGGAATCTGTTTGCGTGTCGTTTACCCCCAATTCCTCGTGTCTCTGTAATGTATAACCCGATAATGGTGACCGCATAACCAAGGGCATTTCTTTTGCGCCATCTGTGGAATTTCTCAAACAGTCCAACATAGCGATGATAATCAATAATCCGATTGCAGGAATGATATGGCACCACTACAGATAGCTCACACGTGAGATTGCATCAATGATTGAAAGAGAAGACGATCATTGCATCTGTGTAAAGAATTATGAGATTGTCCTCTGTTCGAGGAAAGTGTCACATTAAATGTCTTTGCCGGGAAGTATTGCCCATTCAACTCGTTGATGTGTCTGGTCAATAAACACAAGATAGATCATAAAGTCTCAAGGATTTTGTAATGAGGAGAATGTCATTAAACCATCAGACTGGCGGTTGATAGAACAACATAGACTAGTTGATAAAAATAGAAATGTGTGAATACGTGCAGTTTGGAGATGACATAATACATGCGTGCCCTTCACTATTGAATTATCTCTTTCGGATGCAAAGCAAAAATATCCAGGAACAAGTTTATCATCCATGAATAGAGAGGCAGTTGTAAGACTTCAATACAGAGTGCGTAGTATGTGGTTGCGTTGGCAACGAGAAGAAGACGTGTTAAATAGAAGTTCAGCAGATAATTCCTTTTGTCGGGCGGCCACTTTCACTGGCATTAATTATTATGAAAATGTGTCTGGAATTGGAACGACAACAAAACATTGTGTTCTGAAAGGAATGGTGCATTCGATTTGTCTTACGTGAAACCTTCCATTAAGCTTGCAGTTATTCGTGCAAGTAAAATTTGGAGATATAAAACAAACAAAAAAGCACAGAGCACGTGTCTCCGGGTAGGTCGCTTCTTTTGTGTTATTTCCATTTGCAGATTTTAAGCCTTCGCTTGATTGGAACATGACATTGAGATCTGAGTGATTCTGTTGCCTGCGCTTTTGTTTGTTGTGTGTGGGAGTTTAGTTCATCTTGTGTCTGAACAGTTCTCTGAGGTAAGAACGCATCAACAAAGGTGATGTAGAAATAGAATCGGATATTAGTTGGAGCTGTTGCCTTCTTTGAGTACTTTCATGTTCCGTATTCAAACGCTGATGATGTTGTGATGCAATTCCTGACTGAATCTATTTTGCGGAAATTGCGGACGGCCGCATTTCCTATTTGTGATCATTTTGAGCCAAAATTTAATTCGCTTTTCGCGAGATTATACCGCTATATCACGAGTCACCCATGCAATGACGCATCTATCTGATTAGTATACATACGCTGGCTTCCCAATTACCCTAAATTTCTTAAGCTCTGACCTCAAATCTAATATTTGATATTATAATTATATCCCTGATAATCATTACTAACACAGATGTGCAACTTATGTGCAGCATAATAATTATTCAGCTTCTCTCAAATTTCGTAGTTATGCTATCTCATGCATATGCATGTCTCACTAAGTGATGACATGCATATGCATGAGATAGCACTGAGCATGTGATGCAATTTACGATATTTATATGCATGAGTATTTAGTCATCCGGCCATGAAGTTCAAGGAACAATTCCCATGCTTTACTCTATCATGTAAATATCCTTCTCACTGGATGCTCCTGAAATAGGATGCGCCACTAGCATAAGCACGAACCCTCGATTGCAATGTTGCATGCGTCTCCTGCATAAGCACATGACCCAATGACGATGTCCATATCAGGCCAAGTGATGCCACAACAATGTGTTCGTATGTAATATGGATTAGAGGACTTTTCTGTGGACGTGGCAGCATTTCAAAGTGACAGCTCAAAAGTGCAAGTGTTTCGGTCACTTTTTATTATTAGGTCATCTAACGGAAATGTATTTCAACGGGTAAAATTATAAGGTACCTCATAATTATGTATTATACTATATTGGCTTGTGAAAATTTAAACTCCTTTTTTGGCATATTTGGGTGTTTGGGAATCCATGATGCTGATAGGCTTCATGTTTGACAATTCCTATTAATCTTAATTCTATATCATGCACTAACCAGTTTTAAAGTTATCAAAACGGTACATTTTGAGAGAATGTATTGGGCGTTTTGGCTTGCTGTTCTATATAAATTTTTTTTCAAATCGTCCACGAGTTAGATTGATCCGTCCCTCCAGCCAGATGTCCTCTGATTAAACGGATTTTCTCCTTGTCCGAGAGATTGAACACCGTGCATTGAATATACACTCAAACTCCATTCAAGTTAGAATCACACTCACATTATACTGTTAAATACTAAATATTTCATGATTACTTCATGCTTGATATACAAAGTACTTCATATCCTCCAGCATCAAGATTAGCAATGCTCCAATATTTATTAGGTTTCACAAACTCTTCAAACGCCAATATCAACCTCCTTGATATATTCTGATGAGCAGCGTCATTCTGGAAGCCAAAATGTTCCTAATAAAAAAAATAGAAAGGATGAGATTGGATTTGGATATTGCATTTGACATCGACAATGGATGCAATCAACGCTAATCTCTATGATCACAAAGTAGGAACCCACAACAACTAATCGCAGCATGCGAGCTCTCAATCTACTGGTTAATCCGGTCTTACAGCCTCCCATTTCAAGGTCGTTCAATATCTATTAAAAAAAAGATTACAAGGTTAAAAGAAGTAAGAACAACATTCAAAAGTGCTACATGTGCTTGTTAACGATATGATGAGAGAAAGTTGAGTTTATCCCGAGGCATTGCACCCATGGAAGGCACCAGCACATCTCGCTGCCAGGAGAGTCCATTACTCTTAATGCCCATTTCGTCTGCTGCCTACCCCCCCCCCCCCTGTACTTGTCGTAATGGAATCAGAACGAAGGGCAAGCCCAAATAGGTTTTGGTGCAGCACGTGTTCTGTAACGGGGACAATAGGTCCAAAAACTACTACCTTGATGTCAAGGAGACGTGGTGTTTCGGTTACCTTGAAATTTGTACTCATATGATAAGGATATAACTTGCTACTATATCTGGACCCACTCGGCAGTTGTCTTATTAATGAATCAAATTGTTAAATAACTCTCAGCTTGTATCAACGAGGAATGTTATTTGGTGTGCGGCCAAGGTCAAAAAACGGTCTAAGTACAGATATGTGAGGGAGCTTACATGCTACCGCTCTCTCCCAGGGCTGAACCACAGCTAACACCATTGTTTTATGGTCTGAGATGTCCTACAAAAAGGCTGCAGATTCCCTCAAAGTTCTCAAATCAGCTCCCAGCAGCTCTTTGATGCAAAGCTCAGCGGTCGTCCCCTCTTTGTACTTTCGATAAGGATAAGTTTATCGTCTTATACATCTGGATGGAGACACCACTAAAGGCAGACTAATGATGCACAGATCAAAGTGCTAGGCATAGGCTATATCGACAAGGCGTTGCACATGCGGGAAGCTAAGAGATTGCTGGTGTACGCATCCGTCGAAAAGTTTGGTTGTTATAGCAACAACGACTGAATATCACTGCTAAAAAAATAAAAACAGGAAATGCTTATCTAAACATTATTCATTAATACATTTTTAAGAAGAATAAATAAATATTTATATTAAATTTAGTTTTACATTCGATTACTGATGTAGTGTTTTCCAGATTGTGTTATTAATTATACGGTGTTTTTATTATAAATAATAATAAATATGTAATTAGTTCATGTTGTATAAGCAATGGTTAATAAATATGTTTTTAGGTGATGTACTTTTAAAAACATCAAGCGATTGAGTTTAACGTAAAACCAGAATAACCAGTCAGTATGCAGCTTACAGAATGCAACCAAGTAATTCACTCACGAATCGGACATTTCGCTACTGTTTATACCGACTGATATTACACTATAATATAACATGATAATCATATATTATTCTAAAGGTGTGTTGTCAATTAGTGTTACTATAAATAGACAGCAATACATTCATAACCTCGCTGCAAGTTCCGTATTGTGCCCGGATCTTTCGAATGAATTACCGGCCATTTGTAGCCCATCGTCATATTTGACCTCACCCCCTTTGGGGCTTATGTAGCAAATCATTAAACGGACAGCGAAACTTTGTGGTGTCGGAATAATGACTTGACCCGGAGGATTTATAGCTTCCACTATGACACGAAGGTTGCAGAAGGTGCCTAGATGCATACTTAAACAGCACGTGGTGACGGAGTGCACTAAGCGAAATTACTCACACCAGGCTGTGATTTATTTCAAATAATAGAAGTTGTGAATTGACGTATATTGAGTTATTGACCAGCTATGAATTTTACAGTATAAGTATAATCCGAGCGATACGTGCTGATAACCACAAACAATCCCTTTGGATCGATCGAAAATAATAGGGGAGGCCCTTAAGGCCATTCATTTGCCATCCGCATAAATGCATGAGGATTGAAGGAGTCATCAAACCAAATTGTCTTTATTCCAGTGCGGATTTTATTGCTTCTATTATTTAGTATACAATACAATGCTATTGCAAGTCGGTATGAGCAGTAAGTAGTAAGACGTCAGATCCGTGAGTGAAGTTTGAAATTTATAATGAAATGGTGATAGAGGTATGAGCCGTGATGTGGGTTTTACGGCCTCACCCCACTCATTCGGATGGCACGAACGAAAGAACAGAGGCCCAGGACTGGGATTTTCTCCTTTTCTTATATCATATCCTATATACAAGTCTTGTATCTGGCTCTGATTGTTCCATTGTATGCACTATTTCATTTCATATGTCTTTAAGCTCATCATGTACAATGTACACAATAGTTATATTCTTTATATTCTTTATTTTTATTTTTATTTTTTATTATTTAATTACATTCTTTGAAGCAATAAACTATTATATTATCTTATCTTATCTATCTTATCTTATCGATAAATTCCAAGGGTTTTTTTCTCTGCTTGTTACCATATGGGCAGAAGTTCACAACCTCGACATCGTTACGTAGACAGCACTGCAGAATAACAGAACAATGATAACTATTATGGTATAACGGATTGCAGTCATAATTCTCAATCAAAACGTTGTCCGATCGGTTATCGAACCAGGGATCTCGATCTCCACAAAATGAATTAGGTTTCAGATAGAGAGCAGATTATATTTCATTTTTCCCCACCCAATTGACATCTTGAGTGAGCTAATTCCTAGATAAATCGAAAATGAGAGGCTTAAAATCTTGCTTCCATCTTAAATTCATTTTAAAGACATCGTGTTGTATTCAACACTAGTCTCCTATTGCTAACAAGGGCAGGCTGGGCAGCCACGAGCAACCATTATCTCGGCAGCTTCGATGAATTTCATGTTTCACTCGATTTTGCCTAAGAATTGCATTCAAAACAAATCAACAGATCGTTCGATAAAATGTCCCAAAATGAGTCCTCTCTAAGTCAAGCGACACCTTCACCCCGCCCATTAAACACCTCATGTACTACATAAAGAAAGTCACAGGTGCATTAACCTGCATGAAAAAAAACGAGGACAATTATCAAGGGGATTCGTTCTTAGCACTACACCCAAAGAATTCGAAATTGCCTGCCTCTTTCCACGCTAGAAACCCCGGTTATCCGGAGAGTTGTCATAATTATCCCCAAAGAGAACAATTTGTTTACTGCTATTAGTGAGAACCCATGAAAATTGCCATTAGGCAACTTCACCACTATCTCCCCCGGGTCATTCTCCCTGAGAGCTTTTATGAATGCTTTGCTATTAAGCCACACAATGGGAAGCCAGGAATAATGCAACCCATCTAATTCTTTTTCTCATAGGATCCAGTGTAGAAGACACTATGAGGACCGGGATATGCGTAGGAAAGTGCTGTGCTCTGCTTTGTTTTTTTTTTTTTTTTTTTGCTTGCAAACACGGTTAATCTGATCGTAGTTGTGTCCATACACATGAGTACTTGATATAATGTAGAATTGCAAATTATGCAGCTTGTAACGGGACAACCCAAAAGAATGGTGTATGGTACACCTTATTACGGACTCTTATGTAATGAGAGCAGTTTATCGAGATTGCTCTGGCTTTGTGATGCTACTTATGTTTACCATGAGCACGTAAATAAATCCAATACGTCTCCAAACAGAAATGTGTGGATATTTCTGCATACTTCAGCAGCAAACATCTTTATTAAGTGACACAGAATAATAAAAGTCCGAGCAATTAGTTCAATTTCATCCAGGATGAATTTATTGTAAACACGTCCAGCTGGAAGTGGAATCCAGGATCTAGAAGTCACGGGATTGCGGCCAAACATTCATTTTTTGTAGCTACACATTACCCAGGTAACAAGATGAACTGCTCCAACCTCAACCCATCATGCCTCACGATGCGAGACCTTCAGGTCTGCCTTTGAAAGCAGATGACTTTTTAGCGCAGCTCAAAGATTGCAATAGCTCTACTCTGACCACTCCTCAAAAGATATAGGTTTCATATGACGGCTGGAAGGTCTCCAGGAGACAGCAGATGAAAGAGGCGTGCTTCAGAGATGATTGCCAAGGGAAAGGCCCAGTTTCTGTCAGGTGTTGACATATTGCCTAATCAACAAACTGACTGCTTCTCCTCAACTACATATTTCATTGCATTTTAACTGTAATTATGTATACGCCTTCTGAGCATTTCTTAGGGCGAATTAAAATTGTTTGATGTATCGACGTTGAAAGGTTTATAGTCTCTTCTCCGTGATGTCATAAATAATGTATATTACATATGTATGTACATGTTAATTACATGTTAATAATGAATGATCACTAATAAACATAAATTCCCGGATATCATATTAGAAGCCCGGATATCCGGATACTGTATACCGGATTTGGATATCCGCCCATCCCTACCCATAATTATAAGCAAATCACCTATTGCGAATGAGCAATCATTTCCAAATTTCGGATTAAGTAGGACCTCTGATTGTTTTGACAGACAGACAGACAGACAGACAAAACATTTATTGTCGTAAAAGAATAAAAGAAAAGAGTAAACAGTGAATAGAGACAAGCGTAATGGCCTTTTGTCCACTGGCACACCAACCACATGAAAGAAAAAGAAAAGTAAAGAAAAAAAAGAGAATAAAACAGGATAAAGGCAAAAAAGATAACTCAAACAAAAAACCAAAATGAACAAATGAAATTTGAAAAAGCGAAAAATTGTGACGATAAAGTAAGAAAATTCATGTGTAATTATAATATAAAATCATCCCAAAAGGAACAGAGATTCTTGTCTTATTTTATCGTATTTCATTTTATTATCATTGTTTCCTCATCTGACAGATCGTTTCAAAATTGATATAATTTCGTTTGAATCGATCGAACTATTTGAATTGAATCGATCTAGATTACTTGATAAAGAATACTGCTCACTCAAAATCTGTACAACCTCATGAAAAGTCTAAGCATTAAATGAATTTATTACATTGAATATTTTACAGAGTTCTCAGGTATATTATAGTTCTATTCATACCGTTCGTGTCCCAAATATATCTTGCAAAGCTAATACATGAATGGTAATCGTTCTATTCAGTGATTTCATCAGCTATAAATGTCATATTCTCGTGATAAGATTACTTTGATATCTGATGAAATCGACAGACGCTGATGATTGCGGAATTTTCATGGATGGCATATTTCTCAAGACATGGTGATCACGTGACGCTTTTATTAAATGAATATTAAATATTTAAACAAAACATACACATATACGGATCATTCAGGTGGTTCGACAATCGAATCTATCATTCGTGATAACAAAACATGAACCAGCATCCCAGCAACATGCTCGTGTATATAAGTATATACTTCACCACTAATGGTGAGCGACATATCTATAACCAACCATTCATGCACAAGACGGAAGAGCATGAAACACAGGCGAGGCGAGGGTTTGATAAAGTAGCCTGTCCTTCATGATTGGAGAAACAGGGTGGCGTATACACAGAGAGCATCATGCAACGAGATAGATTAGGCACAGCTGCTATCTCCAAGGACCGTGCGTCCGTACTATGGGCTTGACCCGTGAATGGGGCATTAGGAGTGGGCACAAGTGCATGAAAACACTCGCATTACACGGTAAATTGGGCCAGGGAAGAGAAATTACAGCGCTCGGTCTGATGTTTATTGCCCGGCATAGAACTCAACGCATCGTCCTGCTATTAGACTTCCTAGGACAACAACTGGTACGCGAGTGATCGCTTAAAACCACCTCACAAAACAATGAAAAATAGTTTCGGTCATACATTGCGGGTTTTTTTCTGAGTGGTTTTCCGAGTTAATTAAGATGTCTATCTTTCGAAATAGAATTGACACAAATTTTTCTCCAAATGGATTGTTACACTTGGACGTGTGAAGCCTATTGTAACCGCCTATGCTCCTTACGTTCTCAGCGAGATTGCAGATTTTTTTTTGTGACCAAAAGCTTTGCTTGTATTCTTTGTTACCTTGTCATAAACACGGTGTGCTATCAATCACAGCCTTCGTCCTTCTGGGCTGCTCATTTCTTTGTGTGTGCATATTTAATGTGCGTTGCTCAGTTCACCAAGTGTATGGGTGTATTTCACAGTTTTCCTCTGGGTTTCACTTTAACCATCAGTTTTGTGAAGGCGTTTGACAGCAGGCATTGTGAGATGAATGGTGTCGATGCCACGCCTGTAAAGCGAGCATGTAATTATGACGCATTACCCCTTGGTGCATTGCTCGATGGCATAACATAAGGGTGTGGTGGCAGCAGTCTCGATAAGTCAAACAGCTCAAAAGTCTCTCGCGGTATAATCAGAATTATCCAGTTGGGAATGTGGCTGCATTTGATTCCTAGTTAACCTCAGATTGGCATCATTTCAGTTCTAGATCATTCGTTGACCTCCTTCTGCTTTGTATTTTACCCAACTTTCCCACTCCATATAATATGGAGACGAGCTTCCTATTATAATTTATACGAGATATATACATATACATATATATCAAGATATAGTTCCGGAATCGACAGTTAGCGTAGCCATGGTATCGGTGAGAGAATCATGTGAGAATTTGACGATATTATTGAATCGAATATGGCTTCGTGTTCTTGTGATCTGTCGCTTTGTGTAAACGATGTGATACATATTTACTTTTAATATTGATATAATGAGTTCATTCAATCCATTTCAGTCGATCGGTTTCTCGATTTTCTTGAATGACAACCGCAAAGTTGGCGACACCCCGAAATGGACACTTTCATGAGCAATGTTTCATCGTGTACAAGTAGCACGGTTCCCAAGCACTCCTTATAAATACAAAAGCCCCATCCAATAACATCTTCACAAATACGTGTATATATAGCCCTTATACAATGCGCAATAAAGAGTTTATTCGCATGTGGGCGGCTATTCAAGTTGGTGAATCGGAAACAAACGACGCGCACGCTGTGCGAGACAGGTTCCCTATTCGAGGATGATCTCGAGGCAGCCGCCATATGCTTACACCGATTAAAGCCCTGTGAATTGACAATCTAATACTGAAACATTACAGTCCACTGCGCAACATTGCTTGCGTTGCGTCATCTATTCTTACTAACTCCATCAATTATCATATTAGTCCCAATGGACAGTAGGTGCCTTCAATGCTGCGAATACTGCTGCAGTGACCCCTTCTCTGACCAGTCCTGGATCTTGTTGGGACATTCAATGCAACGTCGTTCTCTCCTCGTTTGCCTGCTTGTGGTCCTCCCTCTATTCCCCCATCCCGAGCCTATTTCCTCTTCTCGTCCAATGCGCGTACTTGGCCTGTTTCAGCTTTTTCGTATCAGCAAATAATCGTTCCAAGGAAAGCCAATTTCCTCGAGGACGGAGGCACTGATTATGTGCTGTTGCCATGAAATGCCAAAAATTGTTCTCCTTAACCACCTCTAGCAGCTGTTTGTCTACCCTTTTCTTTTTTTGAAATCCGGGATTCACACGCAACATGTTCATCTTTATGATGGGGGGGGGGGCAATTTCGACTGCTATACTCGTTAGCCTAACGGCGTTGTTCCTTGCTATTGCCAATAGAGCACGCCTTCACATTTGCACTACCATCACCAACAGACGTTATCATGGAGCCCAAGAACTTCACATTTGGTGTGTACGCAATTCCTTAGCCTTTGATTCACACCTCTTACCATCAATGCAGATCCTCTTCGTTCGTAGGATCCTACATCAGTCCAGTGTGGAGTAATCTTATCTTCTACCCAATCCCAAAAGGGCTCAGAGTAGGGATGAATATGACAATGATGATTCACCTCAAGATGCACCGATTTATTAAAAAGAATACATGCTTCGCAACTGGTGTTGGAGCGTTGGTGGGTGCCATGAAAGCGTTCATTATTTTGTGCTGACAGGTTGCCCGTTATATACCATTCAGGGACAATGACGCTGGTGATTATCATTAGGTTTGTCAGGTGAAGCGATATCGGACCTTATTTGGAGATGAGCTCTCAGTTTATTGCTTCAGAAAATATGCGTGATATCGAAGCCTGTAGATCCAAGCAGAAGTACATGAAAAACACATCAGTTATAATTATAAGTTACCATTCAATATGCCCCATGATTGTAAAACTAACAACTAAGGAAATATTTCTTGAGCCTTCTAATTAGAGCTGGAGCCTTTGGTCTAGTTTCTTAGGTGATCATTAATTTACAATAATGACGTAAGAGAGCGGTAAAACAATTATCACATCATGTCAATGGGAATCAAAGTGGAGTTTTCGAGTTTTCGTTTGCTCGTTTGTCTGTATGTTAGTTTGTTTATTAGTTATTATTATTTATTTATTTATTTATTTATTTATTTATTTATTTATTTATTTATTTATTTATTTATTTATTTATTTATTTATTTATTTATTTATTTATTTATTTATTTATTTATTTATTTATTTATTTATTTATTTATTTATTTATTTATTAGTTTGTTTATTAGTTATTATGCGTCACTTCTCTAACACTTTGGCTCAAAACCTTAAGGTCTTGAATATATCTTTATGCTCGGTGTGCATGTTAGACGTAACTCAGTTAGACCTGTATTAATCGATAAATCATCCACTCATTAAAATTGCATGGTAAGAGAGAGAGATGGGGGAGAAGAGATGGAAGTTCCCAGTAATTATTACCGTGTTTCTACTTTCTAGTCATAATTACAAGTTAGTTAACAGGGCAATAATTTCTCTTGAGATTTGTCAAACTTCATGATAGACGGATAATTAATTGATTAATTAGCTTCACTAACTAATTGCCAGCTTCTGTGTCCATGTCACTGCTGAGTATTGGTGAGTCACCACTGCCACAATATGTTCAGTAGTTTCTGTAAATTTACCAATCAGGATTTCACAGATAAGTTGTAATTGGTGGTTGGTTATCAGGGCATTCATGGTCACAACGTGAGCTTACTCTCCGGTATGGTGGAACATGCAGGTTTTTCATTCTAGATTATTATTATTGCAGGACAGCATAATGGTGCATACAATAACGAAAGGAAGGTTAAACAAAATTTCTGATAAATTCAAAAAAAAATGTTCGTCATAATTGTAATATGTTCAGTGAGAAAGAAATTAGGGAAATTATGGTTCACATTTTGGGTGATTTCGGCGTATAAGTTCGGTCATGGGGTATCATGAGATGATGTGGTCTCATCCTGGATTTCCCCACAATCTTTCTTCTCTGGGGCCGATGCGTCCATCTGCCTTTTTCAATTCCCAGATTGTGCGATGACTTCCCCCTTTTTTAACATTGTCAAAGGTAAAGTCTTCTCATGTCTGCTTGACGCAAAAGGCCAAAGGTCATCAAAGTTGAGGGTCTGCAGTAAATTTCTCGACTTTAAAGGATTAACAGAGATCAGAAACCAAATATTACGGTGTATAATGATTTATCCAAATTTGACAGGTGACATGTTTCGCTTCATTCCACTAAATCAAAATGAAAACTGTATAAAGTTACAGCATTCGCGAAATCAAACTTTGCGAGAACATGCCAATTACGAACTACTCAGTTATGATGGCACTTAATGAAGTTGGTATTCATTTGTTCAGACTAAGCGGTGACTTAGTCTGAACCTATACGAAAAGACACACAGACGAGGGCTGAATGATCTCCAATTTTATTTGTTGTGGTCCAGATGAAAGGTGGTCGAAGGTGGGAATAGATGCTGGTTTGGTGGGGTTTATATAGGAACAAACAGGGATATATTAATATCCATTGAACGGGAATCCGTGGGTAAGTCATATGCAAAACTTAACCATAAGGGAAAGTGCAAAATTGGTTAAGTACAAGTCATTTTGAGGAGCACTTAAGGTGCTCTTCCTCATGTACTTCTAAGGGTGATTGGCAGTTAGTGGGTTAGTTAGAGCAGAAAATCAACCTCAGCATTTCCTCTGATTATATGGAAACAAAACTTTTGAGATGTGGTAGTTCTCACCTGGAAGGGAGGGGGGGGGGGGGTTAGTGTCGCGAGGGGAGTTCAATGTTAAGGATGCAGAGGACGATTGATGGAGAGATTGAAACAGGAAAAAGGAAAATGAGAGAACTGCTATAATGTAATCTATATAGGCATGCATGGGTATTCCTAACAGTTGGCGATAAAAATAATTGTGACGATGACCTTGTTTTATTTCAGGAAAAAAAAATTATGGATATTTCACGAGGATTATATGTACACTAATATCCGAGATTGCCCAGCGATTTAGGAACATATAACATTTCCGAAGCAAAGCCGAGAAAGGTTATTGGCCGATGAATCATTAAGCCATCTCTGATATTAGCATTTTCTTATCTCCAAAAATGCAACCATTGCCGCTGGAGCAAGCATATCTTTTAACATCGACCATAAATGGTACCCGCTGTGACGAAATCCTTCTAAAGACGTGGTGCTAATTACCTTTAATACGATATGTGTAATTCGTCTCGTCTGTTATATCCCTTTAGCAATGCGAGACACTGGTATGACTTGGTGACTCCAATTCTACATCATTTATCCACGAATTTGTTGGTAACCTCCAAGCTCGTAATAACGAAGACACAACCAATCACTTTATGTTGGCTTAAATTTACTTCCAACAGACATCCGGAAAGTATGTCCAAAAAACAAGATCCACAAGTTGTTACTCAGAGGATAATAGTAAGTGTAGAGAGTGAGAGAGTGTGTGCAGTGTCTGTGGAGTGTGTTCATGGAAAATATTCGTGGCTTATATACTAGAATCAGATGTACAGCAGCCTGCGTTTCTAATAGACAATACAGTCATTTGAAGCCTTCCAAGCATTGGCAATCATGCAGTAATGACTGCGTTTGCTTCCCGCTTATCGCTTCTCGGCGAACTTCTGACCCCTATTGTTCGCTAATTTGCATCCTGGCCATCTGACCCGTCAGTATTCCTAATTGCCTCTTGAGAGATTGAAGCAACCCCGTGCACGCTCTGTCCGAAGGTCTACATATATAGGCAGAGTATATATAATCATAATTACATGTGCTATAATGAGACATCGTGTAAAGTAATTAGACGCACCTGTAAACGAAGAATGAGCAGGGGAGATGTGGCCAGGGTTCTTAACTTGATCTTGTGTGTAATTGGATTCAGAGTCCGCTGATTGCTACTTCCGGTAGATATAATTTATACCAACGTTGTCTAGGAACCGGAAACTCCTTCTCATGAAAGAGACACCGGTGCTTTGATCTGCTGTGCTACTTGACTTGCACCGTTGGTAATGGAAATAATAAATAATAATAAATAATAATAATAAATAATAAATAATGGAAATTATCGTGATTGCCTGCACTGTTTAAGACAATGCAATTTGTCTCGGTTTTAATGCATTAATTACTCTGTAATGTGTTATTGTGCCCCTGGTTTTTTTTTGTTTTTTTTTTGTTTTTGTTTTATTATGCGGGTGGATGTCTACTTAATTACTACTAGGAATTGGAAACATAATTTTGCATGAATATGTTGAACATTAATTATTATTATTATTATTATTATTATTATTATTATTATTATTATTATTATTATTATTATTATTATTATTATTATTATTATTATTATTCTGGTCGGTAATGTTTTGCATTGGATTAAAATTACAAACAGAAAAGCATTCAACGCCCAATGGCGCATAAAGATCGCGCTAGAATTCCTGAATCGTCGTCAGCTTCAAAAGACTTATGACATATATCATTTATGGCTGTATTTTATTAGATTTTAAAATGACTCATGATGAATTATACTCTGTGCATTAAGTTGTTTTACTCTTTGAATAAGTAACTTTTACGTTATAGTTTTTTGTATTTTGTATATGTATTTTTTATCATGTTCATTTATTTTTTTCGAAAAAAAAAGGTTATTTGTTTGTTAACCCCACAAAAAGAATACTTTCTTACTAGATTACTCAAATGATTAATTAATATGCTAATATTCTCTTTATAATTAATCAAACATTGTTCTGGTCTTCCATTAGTCTTTTGTTTTTATCTGATACGTATTGTGCGCGTAATACAAATGCATGCCATCTCGGTAATTGTTTTTGCGACTTTGATTAATTAGATCCATATTCTGATCAATCCCTCTATATAACAACACCCTAAAAATCGGATTTAATCTTCTATTCAGGAATGTGTTATCGAGGTCTACTAATGTTTTCAGCAATAAAAAAAATAATACCTTTTCACTCTGAAAGCTGTCAGAGTGAGCTATTTCTTAGTGGGCAAAGCAATGGAATTGGGCAGAGAAAGATTTGATGTTTATAAAATAATGCACCTATAGGCTGGACTGAAAAGATACACTTCTCATAGCTATATTAGTCACCGTTGACCATGGAGCAGATAAGCCTTCTGCTCTTCTTCTCCGTCTTCTGTTATACCATATGTTGATTAACTTGAATATTACTTTGTGTCTTTAAATAAAAATAAAAATATATAATATTATTAATAATATAGTGTAAACATCAATCCATGATGGTATTGGCAACTGACAAGCAACTTATCACTTGTTTTAATGAAATCATCTAAAGCTCAAATATCATTTTTAATAGGTAATTATAATCACACTCTCCTTATATTAACATTGTATCACTTTGGATCTGAAACGAACTAATAATGTCGGAATAAAGTTGACCTGGCAAATTGGTTTAAAATGTCCTTCTAATGTTTCAAATGCGTGGATTATTACTCTTGATGTGGGAATCACTCCACCACAAAAGACACAACGAAGAACGCACTAAACTGCAAGTTATATAAAACTGTGCCAACAATATCTGACCAACCTTACCTGATCGACAGACTCCAGCACATACAGAACTGTGCAGCCCGCCTAGTGAAATGTGCAGATAGACACTCGCCATCCCTCCCTCTGCTGAAAGAACTACATTGGCTACCCATTAAGTTTCGAATAATGTTCAAAATTAATGTCATTACTTTTAAAGCCCTGCGTGGCTTAGCACCACCATATATCTGCTCCCTCATCAATGTTTATACACCTGCTCGCCCCCTTCGATCATCAAACTTCACATTGTTGTCTGTACCTAAATTTCATCTTCAATCATATGGCTACCGAACATTCGCCCATCAAGCACCCATCCTTTGGAACCGATTACCTTCCAACCTACAGAACCAGCAATCGCTTGATGCTTTTAAAGCCCAACTTAAGACTTACTATTTTAACATTGCATTTTCTAGTATTTAATGATTTTCCTTTTTACCTCTGTTTGTACAGCGCATTTGAATGTTCTTTGATATTGCTGAAAATGCGTTTTAAATGTAATAAATGAAATGAAATGAAATGAAATCTGACAACCTTCGAGGAAGAGGAATCTAATACTGTGACGTTTTGTTTCCTTGTGTAGCCAATACTCAGAAAAGTAGAATACTGGGTGAACAGGACCCTCGTCTCTTCACCTCGACGAACCACGATTCACAGATATTCGATGAACAAGTGTTCTTCCTGCTACACCACCTATAGCCACCCACTCTCAGAATTCTCGAAAGACAGTGAGTACAAAACCCCAGGAGGCTATTCCCGCTCGGCAGCATCCTTCCATGCGGAGCATTTAAGCATCACGCGGTCGATCACCGCTCAGTCTGTGCTCAGGCAGCGCAGAGTGAAGACCCAAAAGTGCTCGGAATTGCAGAGCGTGGTTCGCCAAAGTTGAAATACATGCTCCCGGCGGCAGACTTCTGTGTCGTTTTGTGTATGCAAGGCAAAGTTTGACATCATCCTGGCTCGGTAGAATGTCCGCCTGTCAAGCATCAGATAACATTGACACCGGACTCAATCAGCAAAGACTGGGGAGCCAGCACTCGACGATGAACATGGACAACGAGTGCCGACTCTTTGATTTTCTGATTTGCGTCATCGCCATTGGAACAGTGTGTGTGTTTGGGTTGGTCGGCAACTGTACATCGTTCCTGGTCCTTGTGAAGCACAAAGTTGAAACTGCGGCGGTTTACCTTCTGCAATGTATCGCTGTATCGGACAGCATCCTCCTTCTAGCTACGCTGCTGGTTTACACTTTCCCTTCCGTGTACGCTTATCTAGGACACATGGAACGAATCGTTAAAGCCTGTGACATCATTAAACTGCTCATCTGGCCAATCTGCATGATGTCGCATACGATGACCATATACTTAACAGTGTTGGTCACGTTCAATCGCTATTGCGCAATATGCCGTGCCGTCCAAGATTACAGAACGCAGAGCAAGAAAGCTGTGTGGAAGAGCATTCTCCTCACTTTCATCTTCTCCGTCATCTATAACTTTCCACGATTCTTTGAACATCAACCAATAAGTCAGACATCCGCAAACGCTTCTCTTCTCAATCAGTCATCGACGATGAACCTTGGCGATAGTGTGACGTATCAGATCATCTACTCAAATGTCATCTACTATCCTGTCATGTACATATTTCCGCTTACCTGCCTCTCCTACCTGAACTACCAGCTGATCCGTTCCCTCAAGGCTATCAGCCAGAAGAAAGCGATATTGACCAGCCCGAATTCGCGATCGAGGAGAGACAATGAGCATATCACCCTGTGTGTCGTTGTCATTGTGTGTGTCTTCATTGCATGTCAGACACCTGCTCTGATTAATCAAATCTTTTGGGCAGCTTTACCTGCAAATCGACGTGAGTGTGGCCATTTTCATTTCTACTATACAAAGATCAGTGATCTTCTAATCGTGATAAACTCCTCGTGTAACATTGTCATTTACTGCTTATGCGGGCGGAGATTTCGCTCCATCTTCTTGCAAACATTATGCTATTGGAAAGCATTCTCTAGGAAGATTCCCGTTGAGCCACAGCCCTTAGATGTTGCTATGCGACCGTTGGAGTTTCAGGCAAATATTCAGGAAGCCACTGACAATAACGAAGACGCCACCATGATTCCTATCGAGGACCGCACATTTGAACAAGCTGTCAGTAACGTGTGACAGAAACATTCTGAGCTGCCTGCCTCGTAGGAAAAAGATCAAAGTGCCTCTTGAATCCCACAGGACTTGCTTGTCACTTGCTTTGTCTTTATATATCTCTCCGTCTTTCATTAGTTATAACATGGTGAGGTGTTTGTATACGCGAGCTTTGGTTGTCGTACAAAAGTTAATAAAAGGTTTGTTTTACAGCGTCAATGTTGTTGTTCTGATTGACAGCATAATTACGTAATGATCCATTATTACACCCACTGACCTCACTCGAATGTTAACTCGCTGTTTTGATGTTGCAGGCCAATTAATGTCAGTCACTTTCGCAGAGTTTCTCTTGAATAATTATGGGTACCACATCCTCGATACTAAGAATCTTGAGTGTTGCAAATACTGTTATGTCTGCTATTCATGGCTGTGAATTGTTATCAAATATAGCTCAGTGACCACCGTTACCACAATCAACCCATTCACTCATTGATCACTGTTAATCAAATGCTGGCTGATCGGATTGGGTGGAGCCGTAAAACCCCATCACTCACTCACTCAAATGCTGGCTGCAAATTTGGTTAAATGCACTGCGCAGTTGCATATGTCGAACCTCAGGCAAATCTTAAAAGGCACAGAATATAATTATTGCTTCAGGCATTGATCAAAGACGTTGCACGTATGTATAAACATGGCTTCTATTTTTTAGAGATTCTATATGAGGCTCGTCCATGAATTTAACGCGCCCTTTCAGTTTCAATCAAGCAATGGCAAAAATAATTTGCGTATTTTTTTTTTTTTTTTTTTTTTAGTTGGGGACATGGCGCGTGATCTCTGGCATAACCGATTTAAGCGATATCCCTCGTGGGTAGTCTTTCAGTCCACTTTCAATGTTCGAGATCAACACTTAGAAAAGAAAACATCAACCGAGAAATGACAATGTTTGCATTTGGAGCCTTATCCCAGCACATAATAAAAATAGCACAATTGATTCTCATTAGTTGAAGCAAGAATGAATGTTTCTATTGAATGTTAAAAGTACTTCCACAGAACAGTCGCATAGATCCGTTTTACGTTTGGCTGCCCTTGCGTAACTGTGTTTTGGTCTTATTAACTCTTTTGACTCGCTTCTGGTCTTCTAGAAAATCTCACCCTCGGGTTTTTTATTTCATTCTTTCAGCTGACATCAACGTACCATCCATTCAGCGATTGCGTCAATGAAGAACGTTATGTAATCAATGTTTTCAACCTCGGTTGCACCTCATGAACATCACCATATCAGCCAATCCGGCCTGCGTCATGTCGACTGCGTGGTCTCCAATTCATCTTAGGCTCTCACACTCACATTAGCTAATACGAGGTGACGCTTCGTTTTAAGGGAAAGGAGGGTGCGTGGATACAATGAACAGTAGAAGAGAACAAGAGAAGAGGAGAAGAGGAGATAATATATGGAATAAATACAATGAAACCTCAATAACTCAAACTCGTAGGACCATGAATTAAACAAACAATTGTGAGCTGTAATCAATGCGGGCCTTACTGTAGGTTATGCTGTGTAAACGAACCAAGTTATATGCGTCAGACTGAGTGAATGCCTTCAATATTATGACGTAATGATGCAAACAGGGCACTTTAATCAGATTCTGATTTGTGTAACAAAGCCCCACTTTTCGAGTATGAGTGATTTAAAGGAGAAATATTGCAAATCCTTGTCAAATATGAAATGAAAATGAAATGAAATGAAATGAAATGAAATGAAATGAAATGAAATGAAATGAAATGAAATGAAATGAAATGCAATGAAATAAAATAAAATAAAATAAAATAAAATGAAATGAAAATGAAATGAAATGAAATGAAATGAAATGAAATGAAATGAAATGAAATGAAATGAAATGAAATGAAATGAAATGAAATGAAATGCAATGAAATAAAATGGAATGAAAATGAAATGAAATGAAATGAAATAGATGCTCATCAAGAAAGCAGTATTATTTTCTGTTATTTGATCAGCAGTATAAATATTTCATAGAAAAGGTCATTCAACTAACAACAATTCTTACACATAATAGAAAAGTTATCAAGAAATTTATGGAATAAAATTAAACGAATAATACTACTGACATAGTAAAAAAATTTATATATCCTGTTGAGTTAAATAATATCGATCGGTTTAATGTTCTTAAATGATAGGATAAAGTGAGGTTAACAGTGAGGTGCATCTGAACAAGAAACTTTGGTTCCGCTGATAATTATAGCCTGGATTAGGTGAGGTGAATTGAGGATTATATATATTACATATACAATGTATCTGTCTGAATGAAATGTAAAAGAAGTAATATGTAGTTAGCATACAAACTACGTCAACTAAAAAGGAACATGTTATAATGTTTCCGAATTATCAAATTTCATGCATACCAATGTGTTATTAAGCGTCGTCAACCGTCTACCAATCATCGCAAATTTCAGTCTTTTTCCTTCAATATCAAGCATGCAATATTTAATTTGCAAACCTCATTTACATACGGAGTGCTAATCTTCATTATTTTCTTCACTCACTTAAATACATTTAAATACATTTAAATACATTTAAATAGGTCTCTTACTAACAGATTAATAACAACGTCGTTTGTGCATAATGGCAATCCCATTTATCTTGCAATATTCTCTCTACCCTTCCGCTCTTATACAGTAGAGGTTCGGATATACATGCATTGCCATTGAACGTGTCAACATCCTTTCCAACATTGTATTCAGACATGAAAAGTGCAATTTTATGACCAAAGCCTTAAAAGATCCCTGGAAAGCATAAAACCGGTTGCCGGCAACCGTTCGACTCAAACCACACGCTGTAACTCAAGTTTACTATATTCAGACTACCATTACTGTGTACGCGCATAAGCGAGATGTTTATAGACTGCTGTTTGCTTGGTGTGAGTGAGTGATTGGGGTTTTACGGCTCCACCCAACCCGTTCGGGTGATACGGCGCCAGAACAGAAGGCCCGGGACCGGGGTTTCCCCCTACTCTTATCAATAAATCCCAAGGGTTCTTTATCCTGCATACCACCATAGACAGTAGTACACAGCGCCCCGCCTTGTTACGCAGTTGGGCAGCACTGCAGAGTCACCGAAGAATTACAATTGTAATTCACAATCATAACGCCTGATCGGGTCTCGAACCCGGGACGTCGACCCCCACGGTCGGCATAGGATTGCAGTCAGCGGTTTAACGCTGTTTGTTTGCTTGGTGCATTTTGACTACTGGTCAGTTGCGAAAATGACCGGCTGAGTTCCATGGCTATGCACAATGTATAAAGCATAAGTCAACTTGGTTGATGCTTACAAGTGCTTACCCAGTTGATGTGAAGCGCTTGTAAACCTGTGGAGCTACACAAATGCATCTAATCTTCCTTGTAAACCACTCTTGAGCTCCCTTGAGATTGCCTTTCGCTCGCTTGCAAGCATTTAGCCATATTTATTTTCCATTCAGTCTTTATCTCAAATCGCAATATATAGCGTTTAATTCGCAAATAACATTTTGTAATTTTTGATATATGAAAAAAACAAGAACAACAGAACTGAAAGGGGACATAAAACAAAGAAACAGTTAAAAAAAATAATTCGGTTGTATGTTGTTATTACTTTCACTTACCAAAGTTACAGTATACCTAAGTGAAGAGACAAATAATACAGTTAATAACCATTATTGCGAGGAAAAAAAACCTGATGCAACTTTTGCTTATCTTTCTTTATATAATTAAAATCATGAATATTCATTCAATGTCCGTCACTCATGAGATAAGAGAGGAAGCAATCTGTTTACCTTGAAGCGTATTCTCCGTTTATTTTCACGTGTAGAAATCAGAACATAAAACCCGCCCTCTTCCACCCTATAACATTAAGACAGACTGGTAAACAGGCAGCAGTCCGCAACACTATCTTACACTTCTTGTCTTTATCACAATGCTTGCAATTTTTCCGAGCTCACTTGCAGGCCACCGCCATGCAAATAATATAGTATGTTATCTCTGCCGCCATGGGCCGAGCAACGATGAACACGCGCCCCCTATGCAGGGGACGCTAGCTCCCTTCCAAGGTAGAAGTCTGCTACATTATTATCCCGACACTTATGACTTCTACGTGGATCTAGGTTCCAGCATACACTAGATTGCTGCCTCGTTTGTTGTTAGTTGTTAACCTAATAACCAAAGGATCGAATATTCTTGACTTATAAGCAGTGTTTAATTGCACCATACCAACTGATTTATTTATTTATTCATTTAATGTTTGATTAAAAATTGTCATATTAAGATGTTGCTATTTGGTGTTGTGAGTTTTCAGCCCAGGGGATGGTTTTGCTATAGGTTTTCTCACGTGTTTAGCGCCCAACATCTGATTATTTTATCGAGCGCATGTTATTGAAAATATGTTTATATTTTGTACTTGCGCATGCTTCTCTCTAAAGAAACTATAGTTGCATGTATATTTATACAGTAAAAGTTACTTTTTATTGTCATTCTAATTTCAGTATTTTATATCTTTATGTTATATTACGTGTAGGGGGGGGGGGTTATCTTCCCCACCTTTGCATACATTATCCTGTTTCCGATCATTTTTCATCTTTTTTGCCAGCTTCTTGGCCTTGACAGATGTTTGGCAGACACTAACCTTCGATTAAACTGTCTTATGTTATAAAACAAAAATCAAAATGTGCTGAGTTGAATAATTAGTAAATTACATTTAAATGTGGAGAGGAAAGAACTGCCATCAACTTTCATAAAATTTTATACATCCCTTTATTACTTGGGCATGCAATCGGTATTCACGTCTTGTGTAATAAAGACTCAGAATATACCCTTGCGGAGCATCAATATCAAGACAATGGCTAGACAGTCTGAAATGAGAGTTATCATCTGCAAACTAGCTTGCTATTATATGAACAACCCTTCATGACCTTTCGTGTACCGGCTTACTAGGTGTCGGATATCACACTTGTTAGAAGCAGCAAACCAAAGTCTTACTCTTTAACGTAGAGTTAGACACTGTCTCATCGTATGATAATATTCAGGCACAATGGTCTTAATAGTCCATCGAATGAGCCAGATGTCAGTTTACAATAGCATGGCTGAAATTCTACGTTGCTCTCCTGGGACAATGCCAGCTGGAGAGGCCCGCTGCCTTCGGTTATAAATTGAAACCATCTAAATGTGACTTATTTTTATGGCCACTCCAGGTCTTCCTGAGTTTTACCTTAAATAAATTGCGTATCAGTTTCGTCTTCCCTCAGCTGGTGTTGAAATGTTTGAGTTTAGCCCAAGCCTTGTAAATACTGAGTGCTCGTCATTGGAGCAAATGGATAATTCGGCCTCCAGAATCCCAGTGCTATTTAACATGGCATTTAAAATCCTCCTTATAACCAACAATCTTATTAAAGTACTAAACTCATAAACGAACCAACCATCGCTGGTTGGCACCTAAAACACAGGTACAGAATTGTCCTTATTCTCGGTACCCCATACGTCTTCAGCATTGCCATTCGGCAACCCACCAATAAGTCACTGAGTTCATTTGGCCTGAGAGCTTAGTAGCCGGACCTGCGCCAGACCAATTTCTGCACATTATTATACACCATCTGAGCCCCTTCTTCTTCTTCTTTTTTTCTCATTTTCACATAAGAGGAGCATTGAATGCTGTCAGGCATTTTCATCACAAAATCAAATGAAATCACATAACGGCTGGCATTTTACGTTTAATTGAAACTCAACGAGAATTGCGTTATTTATTAAAGGTGTAGCAATGTTTAGGGCTGTAATAAAACATTGATTGTCGTTACATAATTATATGAACAAGTAACAACTCTTCTTCACCTACAATACACGATCGTCACAATGCAATGCAATGTCATGTAATACAAGGTACCGTCGACCAATGAACCGTGTTTACACCACTCGGCTGTGAACAAAGAGGAAAGAGAGTCCTATTAACTAACTTGCCAATCCTCAATTACACCTGTAATAGCAGTTGCGTCACCCAGGTCCAAGACCTCTGCCATGTCAATTTCCTTGCATCAAGTTTTCATGCCATATTTCGCAATAGACTCTCCTGCTACAGTCAGAGATAGAAACAAATAATCACTTGTAACTCCAGTGAAATTGGTCTCTGAATAATGTAGACGAAATGAAATTGCTAGCCTAGCAATTGTAATTGGAAACCGGTGGAAAGACGTTCACCGAGTTTAAGGTTGCCCTCGACGCAATTTAGATAGCAGCGTCAAAGGTCCATCAAACGTCGTTTGTGAATACATTTATTGAATCAGCTGAGTTGGCCCGTGACTTCATGAGTGACATTCAGTCTGCTTGAGATCATTGTACTTCTAGTGCTTGGTAGCTGATGGGTTGAGGCTCATAATTATATATGCAATTTTTGATTGATTTTCAATCGCATCTTTTTGTTAATCGTAACTTACATTGACGAAATATATTTTTAGTAGTTTACACACGTTAGTTTCGATTGACGATTGCACCAAATCAAAGACTGATTAATGTCTTGTTTTAAGAACACAAAGGTCATTGTCATCCAAAAAAAGTTATCCTATATCCTATGACTATATCCTATGACTGAACATAAATTATCATAAGTATCTTTGATTGCATGAAACCTCGGAGTCTTGCTGAAACGTTCACTATATCGAGGACACCTAGATAAAGTTTGTGTTACATCAGGTTTCTGGTTAAAATAATAGGCTCAGCTTCGCCACCAACACCAATCCAAATGTTTCATTATCAACTATTCTCGGTGTAGAGCTTCAACCCTACGTCTCTACGGCTTCTTGCTTCCGCATAGAAACCCGGTGTTAACTGATAAATCTCTTGCTTGAGGTTGACGGAGTGATATATGGCGCACACGACTGCTGCCTTTGTTGTTGGCATTCTTGGAGGAGGGCGCCAAGCGTTGCCTCGAGACCCCGAAGCGTGCGACCCTCATCTTCAATGATATTCGGATCTCGACCGCAATAAACGAATCCGGTTTTATGCCCTTTTGCGTGGATCTAGCGTCATCGTAAATTTCTTTTGTTTTCTATAAAAAGTGCGCATTGTCGTCTCAGACTTCTAGGGTGCTCGAAGAAATTTCTTCCTCTTGACGAAGCGGCTTTAGTAGTCATGTGCTGATTCCGCAATCTAGTACATGTATGTACATCTATGTATGGAAAACGTGTGCACACAAAAGCTAAACATTTGGCCTGTATTCGGGACAGCTGTCGGGATGAATACGACAAACAATGAGTGTCCCATAAAGCCCATTGGCTAATGCAATGCTATCAAACATTGGTTGGCGAATCAAACTTACAGCAGTTGAACTATTGATAATCAGGACACAAGATTGCACAACATACGGCTGTCGTTAATTTGTTGTTGAATTGATATTTTAATACTAGGAACAGTTTATTGTCAGCAACTCATTGCTCAGGTGTGTCGAATTCAATATCCGGTATAACTAGCTCCCGGATATCCGGAATCCGGTAAATTTCATTATCCACGAATCCCTACTGCAAATTAGCTGGCAGTTGACAGTGAATTGAGGTGCAAAATAAAAATCACTGCGTGAATTTTGACGATAAATATGTCACGACTAATATTATTATCAGGTATCAGACATTACATGTGCACGAATACGTTCCCTTCGTGTTCCCTTCGTGTTCCCTTCGTGTACGCGCAATGCCGAATACAACAGGAAGGGTAACCGTATCAAATACCAGAAGGGATCCCGTGTCACTCTTAACTTGACAAATCGCCCGTCACATAGCATGCATGCTAAAAAATACCACCATTCCCTGCAAAAATTGCGTTTTGACCTCGACTTGGGGCGTGAACATGACGATATGCAGCTTTAAATGTCACCGTCAATCAAGATGTATTTGAGACAGTTGTCCCAAGATAAACCAAAAGAATCATCTTTCACCATAAAACGTTTAACGTACACTCTTACCATGTTAAAACCGCCAGCAATCACTATAAATACAGCTAACAATATTATGTCAGCATTAATCAACATGAATGAAGTCCAAATGTGATTACATCAAAAGCATGTGGTTGCATATTGCAAAAGGTAAAGAGAATGGAAGCCACGGGGCCGCGGTGGTGATTCATATATTGCCAATCTCACGGTGCGTCTTGCGGTTAAGCATTTTAGCCAATCACAGGCCGAATTATCATTCAGGAGCCTGACGAATATTCATAATTCTTCATCGATGTGTAATGCATAACGAATCTCAGGCTTATAGTGACATCATGGCCTTTTCAATTTGAACATCGAGCCATCTCATAATTAGCAAAAAATGTTCAAGGGCTGACGATTCAGCAATCGTGGCTTCATCATTATGGCCTTTTTGTAATATTTTTACATTATAAAAATCTTAAAATATTGAACATCACGGAACAGAACTTAAAACAGAACATAAATGTACATTTTTTACTAATGGCAGAATACATGTGGCTATAGAAACAAAGATTGCTGGCAAGCTTTACAATATGGTTACTGCTGCTTCGACATTGCATATAAAAAACTTAAAGATTGAGCGTATTAGAAGGATCAAAATTAAGTTTCTTTTTGACAAAATAATTATTGACATATTTACTTATTATATTTAGTTTCAAAATTTGCTTCAAACATTTTCGCCATGCTTTTAATATTGGCTCGATATTTCTTGAATATTCTACAGCCTCTGTGTTGAATAATCGGCATTTATTGTCCATAATCAACATATTGCAGCAATCAACAGCCCAACAGACTATTTTTGTGAGGAAAAGAACTGTGTGCAACTTTCGCTTCTCGTCCTTTATGTAATTCAAAACATGAATATTCATAAAATGAAATTAGCCAATCAGCGTGCGGCATGTCACTCCTTTGTTAAGCTAGGCCACACTGAAGACATCGCGTCCGTCACTCATGACGTAACAGAGGTCCGGTTACCTTGAAGCTTTTCCTCCATTTATTTTCACGTGTAGAAATCACAACATAACAACTAGCTTCGGGACACATCCCTCCAATCATCAAAATCCAGTACATGTAAATGAATAGTTTGAGGCGATGAGAAGCATAAATGACATCATTAAGAGCATTCGCTATCGTGCAATACTTCAAGATGACAGACAAAGTAGCCTCCTCTTCCCCAACACGGCAACCCGCCATGACCTGATCAGCGTGGGAGGAAGAGCGGAGTGAGGCACCTTTAAAAGGAACGACAGCAGAGGATAACGCGAAAAACGATCAAATAAGATTTGCCTTATTGCCCTCAGGGATGATGCACTCCAAGTAGACATTTTAGGCACACATATCGATCAAAATGAAAGTTTAAAAATAATCGATGTTTGGTTTTGTTTGTTTTCATTATTGCTTTGTTGTTTGTTTTTTTTTTTTTGGGTTTTTTTTTTTTTTTTTTTTTTTTTTTTTTTTTTTGGGCGGTTATTTCTGTCGTTTTTTGTTTTGTTTTGTTTTATTTTGTTTTGTTTTGTTTTGGTTTTTTTTTTTTTTTTTTTTTTTGGGGGGGGGGCGTTTAGCAGACTCAATAATTACACAAAACACTTGTTTATGGGGAGGATATTTTTTGGGGGGTGCGTTTAGCAGAACCAATGATTACATAAAACAGTTGGGGTTTTGGGGGGTTTTTTTTTCAATTGCTGGACTTTCTTGCTGTGATGCATAAATTTGCATTTGCATTTTCATCCCTTCTGTATCTACAGAAATGCTGACATAAGAACAGGGGAAGTTAATTAGCTTAGTCGATATACACGTGTTTAACACATTTGCCAAAACGTTACATTGCCGAAACCTCGTAACATATCCTTGGAACTTTCGACTTGACAGATCCCTCATATGATTCAGACTCCGTAGTCAAAGCAAGACCGTTGGTCAAAGCAGTGTTGGGCTCGGAAGTCTAGGTTGCAGCCAATCAACGGTGTTGTCAATCTAACGATGCCCTAATTCTCAGTCAGCTGTGGGATTCTCATTCACAGCCGACGGACCCGGAAGTGATTGATATTTGGGGTCTAAACACGTAGAAATTGGCGAGAAATTTGAAGAAATTATTTTTTCCAATTGAAGTAATGAACGGTCCCCGCCAACTCATTTGCATGTTAGGTCAGGGTCAGAGGGGTCAATCATTCAGTCAAAATGCGTGGAACTGCTTCGTTGTTTCTATTCATAAAGTTATAATTTGTGTATTTTATTATTTATTTATTTAACACATATATATAAATATATTGGGGTTATTTTCTGTGAGTTTGAGGCCGTATAAACTTTTGTAATTACATCAATTGCCCAGAATCGTTCGAATTTGAACTTTCCGTTAAATACACACGTGTGTTGTCATTGCTGTTACGTCACTCAAAAAACTGTTTAAGAGCTACGCAGATGTCAAAAGGAAAAGCCTGATCACGCGGTTGACTGAAATGATAAGGTCATCTCGATATTATTCAACCTCGACAACTGATACTACTGAGCCTAAAATCATTATGCAACCGTGTTGATCTGGTTCGTGTGTCACAGCTGCACTAAATATCTTCCAGGAGTCACCTGTAATAGGTAGCCTGACATGGATGAGAAGCGAAGTTTACAAAGTTTAAAATTAGGTCAAACGTTATAATACAGGTGAGTGTTTAGTCTGGATTTTATAAATATTGAAATCAACGATGATCAAAGAAATAGTTCCATACATTTGGTCCATTTACAACCCGAATTTGGACAATTTCGACTCAAGGGTACGACTAAGAGACTTCATAAGCGACCGCAAGATTGAGCTCAGGCAACACGGGGGCGTTATGTGCATGTGAGTACCTGCAACAATTCTTGCCGTTGGATTTTGAATTAGTAATAGTTCATAAGTTAAAAACACTGTGCTTACGATGTTTCAGGTAGATTGAGAACGCATTCAGAGGTGTGTCACAGGCTCCATGTTATTGCAAGATGTCCATGAGGTGGCTATAATACACTGTATCAAAAGTTGGAAACATATCAAACTTTGGCAACAACTTATCTGCAATAACGTTATTATGCACTACTGTGATTCTGGCAATATGCGATGTGCAGTGGCTCTTCAGTGCCATTTTCCATCAGGCGCTACTTGGCTTGAGCAGCAACGACCTTTTCCAGAACCTTTGATAGGAAGACAAGGTTGGAGACCGAGCGATAATTGCCACATTCCTCTGCGTCAAGCGGGGGTGGTCTTTTTAAGCAGAGGATCGACCAGAAATGCGTATATAATATTATTCCGAACATTTCCTCCTTAAAATCTTTAATTGTATGAATCCGATAGACAATCTCCTTCTTATTTGTGTTTAACCACTCAAACTCAAACTGCGCGTACGATTGAACAATATATTATATAATACACTCACACATAATAATCCTAGCTGTTACATTTCAACTCCCTCCCCCCTTCTTTACTGTCCCGATATTACTAGGGTGTAATACTTACCCCTATTAGTAGCATATATGATGTGGACGCCGCGTCGCCTTGAATCTTGTATAGAAACGAAAAGGTCACATGTCCTTCCTTACCTGACCAAAATGGCGTCATGACCATTAAGGTGTGTAAGGAGGGACATAATCGCTTCTTCTCATAAACTGACTCCGCTGCTACTCCCGAATCCCGATACCTACGCAGGACAGCAATGAGATACCATGTTAGAGAACATATTATGTGGCGAATAAAGATCAATAAATGCCAGGCAGTGGAACAGGGGAAGGGAGAAATGAAAGACAACAAGCGAAAGAGGGGCTACAGGGAAGAACATTCGAAGTGGGCGGTGTTAAGGTCAAAAGGTCATACTTTAATAAAAGTTTACAAGATGTTTTAGTCTAGTATGGCTCTATAAACTCTGGCAATGTATTACACTTTTGGGAAAGAGAATACACGAATATACATCTATTGCTGATGGCTGACAAGTATCAAATGACCCCTATCGTTGAAACAGACCTTTCACACCGACAAAGTTTACAAAGTTCACACCGATAATAGATGACCCGTGAATATGCAAGTATACACTCAAATCCATACTTTGCATGCTAAACCGACGGCTTCAACAATTCACACACCAATGTATATAACAGCTCCAAAACATACAGACCAGCAGTCACCCAGTCAATAATCTTACACCCAACACACATCAACAGAACCCGGGATCTCTAAGTGTCATTTCTCCATCATTTGCACCATTCGGATATACTAAAAGTCACTATGGTAACCCATGGTGACTTTTAGTATATCCGAATGGACGACAGACGTCACGGAGAATATTGTGGCCCGACTACATCCAGAATGGACCCGAGCAGTAGCGACCGACGCGGCTAGGATGAGGAGGAGAATGAGGAGGAGAGCGCATACGGTCCAACTGAGGACTACGGCTGATGAGAGATGCTTGGCTTATATGATCAACAATTCAGCGAAGCTGGGCTTCTTGGAACAGGAGCATAATTGATTCAGATTACGTTTACCTCTCAACAAACAGCCAGTGAAGATGCGCTAGGATGGGTGCCCCTTGGTGAGAAAGCGAGCGGTGCTGTTCTACACAGTCCGGCGCTTTGGCGTCTGGTTTGAAGGCAATTCCAGGAATTCCAGCGTAATCGATTTAACAATCGCATTAATGACTTTAACACAAACGTTCCCCAATCCTTACATGCACCTCAGGTTGCAAAAATTACGTGTCCTCCATTTGCAGGCGATGATCAAAGATGGCTCCAAGGTCCCTCGCTGTCTCTGATGGCTTGATAGTGGAACCTCGTATGGTGATGGACACGTCTTTTCGTCGATATAACGAGATGTTTTGTCTTCGAATTTTGAAAAGATGCTTCCAAGCGATGCAGCTGTTGACGGGATGCTTACGGTTGAATGGCTCGGAATAGTTTGATCTGCATATAATTTTTTAACAATGCTTCTTGGTGCCCTGATGGTTTCTGATCCCCGAGGAACTCCAATGCTCAGTGGTCAACCAGCAGTCATCTGCTATATTCGTGGTTCCATTGGAGCTAGCACCAAAGGGTTGTCAATACATTGAAAGTACATTCCCTCAGCAATAAAAGTATCCGTCATCATTGGCTATTATCGATGGCCAAAGGAAACCACGACCATCTAGAGCGGCTCAGACTGAATAATCGGCCACGTCAGCGAATAGAGCCACAGGAAAATAGAGCACTCTGTAAAACTCCGTTGCAATTACGTCACTCGTGCATCACGCACGTTCAATTGGCGGTCTGATTTAGGAGAGCAATACCATAATTGCACAGGAAAGATGAAGAACGTTAATTGCAAACCCAAGCTATTTGATATCAGAATAAGACATTGCTTTCAATTGGGATTCTTGCTGTTGTAAACACAGTCATCTCGCATCCACATGTTTTCTCATTTGCGATGCTACCAGACCTGTCAAAGCCTTAGAATTATACCGCGAACTCAGACCAGGAAATTGCTGCCACAGCAGAATTCTTTTAAGGCGTCATCTTTTTCTTATGTCTTGGTGTAAGGAATTCGTATATGCATATTCATTGACTGCATCTGGAAATAACTGAACAATACCTGAAAATAATGTTTAACAAGGAATTAGTACATTTTAGGTTGACCACCTTTGAAGGGCAGTCAGCAATCCTGGTTACCGTAATTTTAGCGATGCATTCAGTGTATGCATGTCCCAAGATTCGCCCTGTTCCTTCTACGATAAACACATTTCGTTGTGCCCCATTGGCGTTCACTTAGGTCAACTCTTATGCCTGACCACCCCATAACACTGCAGATAACGCAATCGTCTTGAGCAACATAAAAATTCAACCCACGTTGTCAAATTCAGCCACGTGAAGGGATCTACCCACATTAGGATGAATCGGCAATTGACAAAGGGTTCGCTATGGTGCATATGCATGATGAACCATTTCATGACAAATTTATAGCCATATTTTAGCAATTTCTAGTATAATCAACTGAATTACTCGAAATCTTATATCTCATGAAGGATGGTCAGCCTAAATGTCACATCAAATACGACTGGAAAATTTCATTTCATTCCATATTGTTTCTAGCTGTCAACACAAAGGCTGTAATCATGAAATGTGGTATCATCAAATGGAAGCCTGTGTCAAAATTACCAACATGATAAATTTCCATAATTGCAATTTCTTCTCGTGAAAAAGGAAGTCACAATCAGTGGCCCATTCATCATCATTATTAATTCATGCTCGTTTGATAGTTTATCAGTGGATCTCTCAATGATTATATAATGCAGATCTTCAACGTGATCAATTAAGCCGTGATATATTTTGTTGCATTAGCTTGCTTCAACCATGTTAGCCAGCTGTTGATCCTTTTCTATGGCATGGCCTTCCTCAGTCTGTGCCTAACGCAATGGTGTGTAAAATTGCAACACAGCCTGCTTGATGATAATACTCTGACCTCGAGTGAGTGTGGTGGTTATGGGTGCCCTTGATCAATTGATAATAACGAATAATTTAACCCTGATCTCATTCCGCGTTGTCTATTGGCTATCCCTTGTATATATTCTAGAACATATGGATCACCTTTTTGTACTGCCACAAGATCATCCTTCGTTGCTCGACTTTACTTCAGGTGGTCATTTTCATTACGGGCTTCAAAGCCATAGAGAAGTAAATAACATTTCTTTGCCGGAAGAGGACAACTACGGTCCTCGGTACAAGGAGTCTGGCAAACGCAAAGGTCAGTGTTAATCAAGGAGTCTTTGAAGCAACTGTCTCGTGTAATACCAAGATGATGGCCTCCTCCACATAGGACTTTCGTTCTGCATAGATTCAAAGTTCCTGCAATTTTGAGATATCAGCACCAGCATGGGACCATTTGTCAGATTTCGCCAACCTGTTCGATGCCCTGAGGCAGCAGATCATAAACATGTTCTTGCGTATCGTGGTAAAGAGAAGGAAAACGAAGCTGCTAATGTATAATTCACCATTAAATGATTCCGTGTATTACATGCATTATTGATTATGAGTCTTTATACACGTGTTGTGCGGAATACCAAATGTGCTTATAACAAGGAAATGAAGAAATCTTCCGCATTAAATGCAACTGACAGACAACAATTGAAATGACAACATAGGAGGAAATGGATTCAAACATAGGCGGAACAATGGACCACTGCTTTCGGCTAAATTAATTCAATGTATTTATGATTGATATCTAATTCATTTGATTGCTACTCATCGCTAGATGTGACTCAACGAACCATTTAACTAAGATGAACTCAAGGAAGCAGAGATCTGAATTAGCTTGGAAATTGGTGTAATTGGGAGTTGACCGATGAATGCTATCTTGATAAACCCAAACAGTAACAAATTCAATCCACCTAAGTTCCAGAATTCAACAATATTATCCCGGTTATTATAATCGGAGAAAGAAAAGTGCAACATGCTGTGAGTGGAGTTCCCATTTTATGGTAAACCATGGCACACTTATTCTCGTGGTCGCCAGAGAACGTAATATTATATTTACAACTGACGTATGGAGCGATTTGAACGGAGTATGACAGGAGAGTCAGCTCTCAGTTAAATGTTATTCCAATTCAATTCCTTGGTTTAATCTGTCATGGACACCGGAATATTATACGAAATATCATGTCTCATCTAGATGATCTTACAGCCACAAAAACTAATGAATTGCAGTGTAAGATTATGTGTTCTTTACCGTAGAAGCGACGTGTGTTGCATGATGAAAGCTTAGATGCCATAGACATAATTATAGGATGGTGCTGTTGTTGTTGGTGTCAAGAGAGAAGAGGAGAGAAGGAGAACATTACTCGTTGTCATAAGCACAACACGTGCTCCGTTGAGCCCCATAGCGTGCAGTTTCGGGTTTGCTGTTTATCTTCAGTGTGAGGTCGGCGGCTTTGCTCTTATCTGGATTCGACCCAGCGTGTTGTGGATACCCATGCATGCATACACAGATTACACTATATTAGTTCGCTCGTTCTCCTTTCCCCCCGTGCTTCATTCTTTCCCATCAAATACCCCCTATGTACTAAAACACTGAACTCTCTAGGTTTACTAACTGCCCTGACTTTCCAGGTGAGACCTGCCACATTATCCAAAAGATATGTTTCTATATAACCAGAAGAAATGCTGAGTTCGAATTTCTTCTCCAACTAACCCACTAACTGCCAATCACCTTTAGCTGTACGTGAGGAAGATCACCTTAAGTTCTCCTCAGAATAACCTGTACTTGACACATTTTGCTCTTTCCCCAATGGTTAAGTTTTGCATGTGACTTACCCACGAGATCTCGTTTGATGAATATTAATATATCCCTGTCGGCTCTTTATAAACCCGACCAAACCAGCATCCCTAACCACTCTTCCTTCCACTACTGCCCTCATCCAACCACCTTTTATTTGGACCTGCTTCAATAAATTGGATTATTTTTCAACCCTAGTCTGTGTGCTTCACCCCCTAAGTTCAGACTAGGCCAGAACCGGGAACACGCACGGAACACAGCGAAGCCATACTGCACGTTGTTGGATTAATTGAGGCCATGCCATTCGCAGCCTTCTAGTGCTGTGCTGTGTCTCTTATCAAGCAATATTTCAAGGGTGCTAATCAAAGGATCTTTTACCATTCTGATGATGAGTAATTCTATGGAGATTTCCCAAAACGCAACCTCGTTTAACTGTCAACTGAACGGAAATTACACGAATGAATCCCGCAGTTACTCTGAACAGAGATAGTCTTTTTGTACTGTCTCAGGGGAATTGTGCCCATGAATTCCAGGACTGAGCACTTAACCATGAGCTTTATGTTCAGCAATAGAGTATGCATGAGAGACAGTACATCAGGAAGTAAATGAGAAGAATTCCTTGCAATAAACATTTTACACGCGTGGAGAACGAACGAGCATTGACGTGTAAATCGTTTGTGGACCGGGGGGAGTGCTATTTCGTCTTTAGTGAGATTGTTTTCATTGTACTGACCGATACTTTTCCGCATTTCTTTCATTCATCGAAAGATTTCTTTTCAGCAATTTCATCTCGAATCAAATTGATGAAGTAAGTAGCAAAGCCTAGATTTGATTTGGACAACTGCTTGCATATTATGCCCATGGGGAATTTATTCCAGGCCCTTGGGTAGCACTATTCAAATTGCTTTGGGAATAACCTCATGTGGTGCCTCACTCGCACTATCTTCCTGTTAAAATAGCTACAGATTGTAAATCATTTTATCGGCAATATCAGTGCAGCCATTTCAATCACAATGTTTGATCTCATCTTAGGTAAGAATTCATTTATGTTAAAATATACATAAAAAAGAGAGAAATTCTGGCATAAATCAAGCGGTATGTTAGGTTATTGTCAGATAAACAAGTTCAAGGGATTCTGGACGAGACGAAGTCGAGTTCGGTTATCTGGCTTCAGAATCACAAGAACTCGTTTATCTGAAGATAACCATCAACTTCCGAGGGAATTATGCCGGATTATGCCACGAAAAATTCTAGCTTAATTAATCGAGTGGACGATCGAAAAGATATTCGAGTGCGCCATCTTGAATATTTTTACTTTATGGGTAAACCCGGATTGATGATTCCGATGTCGGATAGCACTACAAATCATTCCCAGATCGCGATAAAACGATAATTCGATTTATTACCCCAAATCTATTGAAATTAGCATAATATAGCAATGAAAATACAGGCTGATTTCGGATCACTTGCCGGATCGCTGTACAACGAATACAACGAGCGCAGTCAACATGGATTCCTTGAAATAAAAAATATATTTATATGAAATCCCGAATCAGGGTTTTACCCACCGTGAATCCGGATCGTTTGAATAATCATGACAGCCGCCAATGAGCGGAGGGGTAGTAATATTGCATTTTGAGACTTTAATATTGGTTGAATGACGAGATTGATCTGTGCTATTTGTTTATTTATACACGTTCACTATGCACGGATTATGCACTCAAATACACAAGGCTGATTGGCTGGCAGACTCACTGAGTGGTATAATCTCGACTTAGCCGTTTTGAACCCGTGCCTAATAGTCTTATAATTCTGAACTTCATTCCATCTGCATTTCATTCTCTTCCGGGCATTTCATCTTTCAAAATATCTCTCCGCAATTCACCCTCTTACATGCCACTCGGGTACATTTCTTTCTAATCTAATTTGCACATTTTGACTTGTCAAGATATGACGTCATTTGATAAAAAATTATGAAAACAAAATATATGTACTACTGTACGATGTGCCTGAATCAGTCATCTACTTATACTATAACGGAACGGAAATGCCTCTATTGATCATGGTACGTAAGAGATTCATGCATACTCTAAGGACATTGTTAACACAACTCACCTGGATATAGCATCAGAAATCTAATTACAACTCATTAATACCATACCTCTCATTGTCTGCTGCTCGGCTCTCGATTTTTGGATTGGCAATAACAATATTTTAAAAAAACCTTGTATATCCACGTACTCTCAGTCTTAATTCATTGATTCTGGCTAATTAATTGGCAGCCACACTCAGCGACCGACCTTCTTTTGTCGGCTCCTTCTAATATCACTCCTGCAAAATAAAAAATTATCTCGTAAAGTCATTTGAGTATATTATGTCCTAAATCCGCCCGTATCCGAGCACCAGAATGCTTGTATCCGGTTGGGTCTCATTTGCTCCTTGGGCGAAACCTTAAAATGACCAGTGCTCCAGATCTAGATTTAGGATGGTGTGGAACTACATTTGTCCCTAAATCTAGTCACGGAAGATAAGAATAATCTGTAGAAATTGTTCTGACGCAGGTCGAGATAACTACCGGCAGTGCAAACTGCGTGAATTCAGAAGTGCCTATTACCTTCTACTTGTGATCTTTTGCAATCAGAGTACAGAGCATGACCGGTTGCATTATCATCCCAGCCACCTTATACTGTCTCTCGTTCTCTTTCTCTAATACAGACATCTGAATCGACACATGCTGGAATATGAAAGGCGACTCTTCTTCTGAGTACGTGTTTGGTTCTATATGGTTCGCTAATTGCTCAGTGTATTATGATATTATGTCATATTTGATATAATCCGCAAATGCCAGTGGATTTAATGTTTGGGTAGGTGTTCTATAAATCACTTATATTTATTTCTCTGGTAATAATATCCCCATTTCAAACGGTTCTGAATTTTAGCCGCTTGGTAGATTACTCGGATGTAGGAATTGTGTTACGACAATTTTCAAAATAAATGAGTCATTTTTGACGACCAAGAACTTTCAATTTGGTCTAAAAGGATTTCTATGAAACTATAATTGAATTCCTGCAGTGGCACTCAATGCTCAATACTGATCTTTACAATTTATCAAACTAGAAAAACGGACGAACCATTGCCGCGATTGTATTACCATAAAGCGTCGGCTGACATTAAATACGTGGTGTAAATCTCACTGCTCCATCCACGCATTGACTGCTGAGGTCATTTGATTCCTGAAACCAATGCAAACGACATTGATTCATTCAGTGGCCGATCTGGCAATGGGCCATAAATCGAAGCATTCATTTCTTTGGGTTCGTTGGATTTTGGACGCAGTTTACACCATTCATCATTCAGAACTTAACGAGGTCAACATACAGAATATACTCGCATGATGACCTTGAACTAACTTCAATGTTGAAATCAACAACATAATATATGATGTTGTCCTAAATAATACATCAGAAGTGTAATCCATCTGACATCACTCGCTGCGTCTCTTCTATCGTAACCATAGAAACCATAATTTCTCGATCAACCTGAACATTTCCCAATTATTCTGTGGTTTATTTTGCATGCCGTGGCCAAGTAATCACTACGCACTGAGCTGATGTGCTTGCATACATGCATTGCATAAGTGCTGATTTCATGAATTGGAGCTGCGTTATCCTTCGGGTTTTGACAAGGCAACAAACAACCAGATGTTGTAACAAGCCGACTGAGGTCACGATCATCTCGAATGAGAACTAGTTCTCACATGTGACGCATGTCTCTATGACGCACTTAATTCCCTTTGAGGCTCTTTTCAGATGCATGGTCTTGATACACTCTTCCTGCGTCTCCATTGACCGGTAGTCGAATGCCAAGTGCTCTGATAATTATAAGGTTATTTAAGTATGCACAAGAAGAGAGTATATTCGTTTTAAATATGCGAATGCATCCGTGCAGATGCTGTTAATTTGGGTGAATTATTTGCGTGAAATTTGTAAGACAACACATTTCTGTCAGGACATTGTTACAGTGTACCGAATTGAAAGTCATCTGGCACCAAGCCTTTGTTGGCACAGAGATACTCGTCAGGGGTAGTGTTGTTAACTTGACATATGGGCTATTCTTTTGACACAAGTCGTACCTGGAGACAAAATCCCCAACTGAGTTGACCATATTTGGCACGAGGTGTAACTATTTTCTTATTCAAATGCAATTTTACTTTCTTTTGTTGAGTGAATTGTATGTAAAATTATCTCTCTCTCATCTTCATCAATGACTACACGACACCACTCCTCTGCCTCTTGAACCTCCATTCATGTGTACTTGGTTGGTTATTGCAGGAATTTCATTTCTAATCCACCTGATTTCTAAGTAGTAGAAAAAACCTCCTTGCAGCTAAAACGAAAAAGAAGAAATCAGATCTATAAATTGAACCATGAGAAGGAGAAGAAAAAAAGGGAATACAGCATTACTTCGCATAATTAATCATTATCTAGTGGAATGACAGGAAGCGGAAAATCACTTACCTTGAAACTTAATAACAAAATCCTGCGAATCGCTCGCTATCTCGAAGCTCTGATGACTTCTGAGTAGGACTTATTTGTCAAATAATTTCGGGTGTCCCTCAACTCGGGAATGTTCAATCTTTCCTCGTGATTGAAACTGCACTTGTTTCAAGATTACTAATATATGTATTCATATATACATATATAATAAATACTATGAATATAATCTATATGCTTGATCGGCGCATGATATACCATTCCGAGTGATTCCTGGTCAACAAACGAAATCGGTAAGGATATATTTAAAACAATCTATCGTTTGTTAGACTCATTCTGCAAAACTGTCATCTTCTCAGTTTTTCTCGTCGATTGAAAACAGTGATATACACCTGATTATAAATAAAATTACTTCAATGGAAGACAGGTCAAACACCACGTCATACTGTATGTTAAAATAATAATTATTATTCGTATGATACAACATTGAAGAAGCCCATGACAAATTCCCAACCAGGAAAAAGTAAAACACTTGACGCGTGTATCAGATGTAATGTCCAAGAAATGAAGTCCCATTCTGTCTAAATTGAGATATAAATAAATAAATAAATATTTCTTTGGAGATGTGATAGGAACACTTATAACTCCACTTCTAAACGTCACTATGCTACACATAACGCCATTTGATATGGCTGGCAGATGCCTAATTTTAAGTGATATGCTTTAAAAGCTCAAAAAGACTATTATTAGCACCCGGACTATAGGCCCTGTGTTTGCTGTAACAGAGTACATAGTCCCCTGGGATTGGTAGACCTAGCTTCAACCACATGGCATATATTAGACATAGCCAGGATAGGTAGGACTACTATTGCCAGGTACGGACCACCATTCCGAGTAATTTATACAAAATCAGATATTTAGTGTGGGCCAATACTGAGAGATTACCATGAAGACGAGCTCAAAATGTGAAATGAGAGATGACTTGCTTTCTCACATGACATGAATCATAAGCATATCACATGATTGGATGATCACATGATCACTCTTCCTTTGTTCGATTGGACGAACAAACATACTTCACAGAATATGAAATGAAAAAGGCCATCGTTAGATGGATGGATAGATAATTTTATTGCAGGACAACTTAATGGTGCTTACAATAACGAAAGGAAGGTTAAACAAAATTTCCGATAAATTCATAGCAAATATTCTTCATAATTGTAGCAGGTTCGGTGAGAAAGAAATTAGGGAAATTATGATTCACATTTCGGGTGGTTTCGGCGTATAACTTCGGTCATGGGCATCATGAGATGATGTGGGTCTCATCCTGGATTTCCCCACATTAAATGTATCTAAACTGTGTCTCTTTTTTGCTATGACTATCTCATACTTTCATTATTTACTTACTTGCTTATACTTATATTTTATTGTTGTATTTAGATCAGGGTCAAATGTGCAACTCATTGCACCAGATCGTGATGTGTATGTTCCAACTTTTCATTTTGTAATTTATATTATTTTTGACATTTTGTTCTTACATTACAATAAAACTATTCTTCTTCTTCTGTCGATGGAATTAATGCAAAACTATGCTACACGGTGATGCCGATTTCAACAAAACACGCCAGCGACATGAAAACGCAATACATATTAATACTAAATTAATACGGATATACTCTGTTGTTGTGTATAATTATATAACCTCATAATTATCACAGCACTCGCATTCGACTCCTTTGTCAATGACATCAAGCAAGGTATTATTTAATCAAGGATATCAGCCTTGGTTACATTTTGTGGAAATATGGAAATACACATAAAAGCAGAAAAATAATTTATCCCATAACACTCACTGAATGTCGATACTGATAATAAAAGCTAACCAACTGGTATGAGGTAGATAAATAGGTCAAATTGGTGACCACCTTTAAAAGATATCTGTTGATGACATGTAAGGAAGGACTCAATGACCTAAGTGAGTGAGTGAGTGATTGGGGTTTTACGGCTCCACCCAACCCGTTCGGGTGATACGGGCGCCAGAACAGAAGGCCCGGGACCGGGGTTTCCCCCTACTCTTATCGATAAATCCCAAGGGTTCTTTATCCTGCATACCACCATAGACAGTAGTACACAGCGCCCGGCCTTGTTACGCAGTTGGGCAGCACTGCAGAGTCACCGAAGAATTACAATTGTAATTCACAATCATAACGCCCGTAGCCTGATCGGGTCTCGAACCCGGGACCTCGACCCCCACGGTCGGCATAGGATTGTAGTCAGCGGTTTAACCCACTGCGCTATCCGGTGCCCCTCAATGACCTAAGCAGCGGTTGTTGTACGTGCATGCAATGTCATGACAGCTGTTGTTGCATTCATAGCTGTCCTTTTAAGCTAACAAAAATGACAAATTATGATAAATGCACTGCTTTATTGCGCGTCGTTTGGAAGCAGGAGGAAGGCACTTACGAGGTGAATGACTCGGAAATACTCCCGTACTGTTGAGAAGGGTGTGAAAGGGGTAGGGTAGGCTCAACTGTGATATGCAATGCAATGCATATATACGCGAGGATACTTGCTACTCATTATCACCCATTAGAATGTACAACAGCGTTTTTGCAGAAATACGAGTGTTGATCTTACACTCAGCTTACATCCTCTCTAACTGAGTGCATTTCATGCCGGGCATAATAAGTACATCATTGCATGTCCGCAGAAATGTCCCCGGACCTTATTTTTGGACAGAGCAATTATTATCATTGGACTATTGGACAAAATAAATCGTGACCAAAACCGGTGATGCTGGGAAATGTGAGATCTGATTCCAATTCATTCGACTTCAGCGTTATCTATTTCCACGTCTCACGATTTGTTCTCACAGGTGTGTCTCTATAGAGGGCTGCCATAGAGACACAACCTGACACATCACGACAAATCGAAGCCTCCCCGAATGAACGCTAGGCGGCGCCTTTACAGCTTTCACAGCAGATATCAGCAAATTGGCGCAGAACCCAAGCCGTTCTCTTGGGTAGGCTTGTTAGCTGCCAGGCGAGTGTATGCTTCAAGGAAATACGAGCCACGATATAGCTATATTTTTATAGAATTTTTGATTATTATAGATTGTTTTAATCTTCTTTGCTGAGAGAGAATTGAATTGTGGATGTCGGATTTGAATATCGTGCTATCTAGCCCCTATATTTATGATAATACTGTATGTAAATTAAGATCACCATATAATTATAAGGCACAGATACAAGACTAGCTTCCATTCAGTAATTATCAATGTAAATTTAATATTGTACCTGGCACTTCGTGTGGTATGCCTTAAAAATAATGAAGGTACTTGGCACACAAGACTGATTAAAACACACAATTTCTTGTTGACATCACGTGATCTAAATATAGAGAATGCAGCCACACGCAAGTATTCTGTGCTTAGCATCAAGAGGAGCAACATGGCGTTTTGGAAAATGCAAAACATTGACGGAGTCAGCTTTGAAGCTGCAGAGTAACTCGGATCAGTTGATTTTACATAATAAAATGATAGCCATGATATAAAGCATGCTATACGCATTGAAGGAGCAATGCATATATGTTTTGTTCCATGTTTGTGAGTTTGATATTTTCAACTAACCAATTGACAAACAACTGATTCAGGGCCATGTTTCTTCTATTGACCAATGTTCAAAGTAGCATCTCGATCACCACAGGCTCATAAATGAACTCTTGTCAAAGCAGGTGGTAGTATTTAATCACCACTTAATTCATAGTAATTTGTATTAAATATTATTGTTAATTAATCATTGTTTGCCAAGCTATATTAACCATTCCATACAAATTTGGCAAAGTTCTGCAATTCTACTCCCCAGGAATTTCCGGCAAGGTTGCTTTGACAGCTATCCCATAATGCACAGTACTGAGCTATCCCATAATGCACAGTACTGAGCTATCCCATAATGCACAGTACTGAGCTATCCCATAATGCATCGTACTGCGCTATCCCATAATGCATCATACTGCACCTGCGTAGTTGATTCGCTATTAAGTTCCTAGGGCCCTGCCAAACCTAGATGTCACGGCACGGGGTTTTGAGTCTAAGTAACTCCTTAATGGACACTGTGATCTGACCGGAAGGTTAGCCTTCCCGCACAACGGGGGTCAGATTATGTAACGCAGAAGACGCAAGGTGTATGAAGTGTACGTATCAAGACAATGCATCTGAAAAGAGCCTCAAAGGGAATTAAGTGCGTCATAGAGACATGCGTCACATGTGAGAACTAGTTCTCATTCGAGATGATCGTGACCTCAGCCGGCTTGTTACAACATCTGGTTGTTTGTTGCCTTGTCAAAACCCGAAGGATAACGCAGCTCCAATTCATGAAATCAGCACTTATGCAATGCATGTATGCAAGCACATCAGCTCATTGCGTAGTGATTACTTGGCCGCGGCATGCAAAATACACCACAGAGTAATTGGGAAATGTTCAGGTTGATCGAGAAATTATGGTTTCTATGGTTACGATAGAAGAGACACAGCGAGTGATGTCAGATGGATTACACTTCTGATGTATTATTTAGGACGACATCATTTATTATGTTGTTGATTTCAACATTGAAGTTAGTTCAAGGTCATCATGTGAGTACGTTCTGTATGTTGACCTCGTTAAGTTCTGAATGATGAATGGTGTAAACTGCGTCCAAAATCAAGCCAACGAACCCAAAGAAATGAATGCTTAGATTTATGGCCCATTGCCAGATCGGCCACTGAATGAATCAATGTCGTTTGCATTGGTTTCAGGAATCAAATGACCTCAGCAGTCAATGCGTGGATGGAGCAGTGAGATTTACACCACGTATTTAATGTCAGCCGACGCTTTATGGTAATACAATCGCGGCAATGGTTCGTCCGTTTTTCTAGTTTTATAAATTGTAAAGATCAGTATTGAGCATTGAGTGCCACTGCAGGAATTCAATTATAGTTTCATAGAAATCCTTTTAGACCAAATTGAAAGTTCTTGGTCGTCAAAAATGACTCATTTATTTTGAAAATTGTCGTAACACTACATCCGAGTAATCTACCAAGCGCTAAAATTCAGAACCGTTTGAAATGGGGATATTATTACCAGAGAAATAAATATAAGTGATTTATAGAACACCTACCCAAACATTAAATCCACTGGCATTTGCGGATTATATCAAATATGACATAATATCATAATACACTGAGCAATTAGCGAACCATATAGAACCAAACACGTACTCAGAAGAAGAGTCGCCTTTCATATTCCAGCATGTGTCGATTCAGATGTCTGTATTAGAGAAAGAGAACGAGAGACAGTGTAAGGTGGCTGGGATGGTAATGGAACCTGTCATGCTCTGAACTCTGATTGCAAAAAGATCATAAGTAGAAGGTAATAGGCACTTCTGTGAAACAGCCACACCTGCAAAGACTCGGAATTATAACAACCTTGTCCAAACGTATCTATCTAAATGCTAGGTATTCATGCTGTCCACTTAACAGAAGTATTTCAGTTCAGTAATCGAAGCAGTTCAGTGAATTCACGCATCTTTTGAGTGTGACACGGTGGGGTTACATAATGTAGGATGAAGACATTGAAGTTTGCACTGCCGGTAGTTATCTCGACTTGCGTCAGAACAAGTTCTACAGATTATTCTTATCTTCCGTGACTAGATTTAGGGACAAATATAGTTCCACGTGAATTAACATCATCCTAAATCTAGATCTGGAGCACTGGTCATTTTAAGGTTTCGCCCAGGGAGCCAATGAGACCCAACCGGATACAAGCATTCTGGTGCTCGGATACGGGCGGATTTAGGACATAATATACTCAAATGACTTTACGAGATAATTTTTTATTTTGCAGGAGTGATATTAGAAGGAGCCGACAAAAGAAGGTCGGTCGCTGAGTGTGGCTGCCAATTAATTATCCGGAATCAATGAATTAAGACTGAGAGTACGTGGATAGACAAGGTTTTTTTTTTAATATTGTTATTGCTAATCCAAAAATCGAGAGCCGAGCAGCAGACAATGAGAGGTATGGTATTAATGAGTTGTAATTAGATTTCTGATGCTATATCCAGGTGAGTTGTGTTAACAATGTCCTTAGAGTATGCATGAATCTCTTACGTACCATGATCAATAGAGGCATTTCCGTTCCGTTATAGTATAAGTAGATGACTGATTCAGGCACATCGTACAGTAGTACATATATTTTGTTTTCATAATTTTTTATCAAATGACGTCATATCTTGACAAGTCAAAATGTGCAAATTAGATTAGAAAGAAATGTACCCGAGTGGCATGTAAGAGGGTGAATTGCGGAGAGATATTTTGAAAGATGAAATGTCCGGAAGAGAATGAAATGCAGATGGAATGAAGTTCAGAATTATAAGTCTATTAGGCACGGGTTCAAAACGGCTAAGTCGAGATTATACCACTCAGTGAGTCTGCCAGCTAATCAGCCTTGTGTATTTGAGTGCATAATCCGTGCATAGTGAACGTGTATAAATAAACAAATAGCACAGATCAATCTCGTCATTCAACCAATATTAAAGTCTCAAAATACAATATTACTACCCCTCCGCTCATTGGCGGCTGTCATGATTATTCAAACGATCCGGATTCACGGTGGGTAAAACCCTGATTCGGGATTTCATATAAATATATATATTATCTCAAGGAATCCATGTTGACTGCGCTCGTTGTTTTCGTTGTACAGCGATCCGGCAAGTGATCCGAAATCAGAATGTATTTTCATTGCTATATTATGCTAATTTCAATAGATTTGGGGTAATAAATCGAATTATCGTTTTATCGCGATCTGGGAATGATTTGTAGTGCTATCCGACATCGGAATCATCAATCCGGGTTTACCCATAAAGTAAAAATATTCAAGATGGCGCACTCGAATATCTTTTCGATCGTCCACTCGATTAATTAAGCTAGAATTTTTCGTGGCATAATCCGGCATAATTCCCTCGGAAGTTGATGGTTATCTTCAGATAAACGAGTTCTTGTGATTCTGAAGCCAGATAACCGAACTCGACTTCGTCTCGTCCAGAATCCCTTGAACTTGTTTATCTGACAATAACCTAACATACCGCTTGATTTATGCCAGAATTTCTCTCTTTTTTATGTATATTTTAACATAAATGAATTCTTACCTAAGATGAGATCAAACATTGTGATTGAAATGGCTGCACTGATATTGCCGATAAAATGATTTACAATCTGTAGCGATTTTAACAGGAAGATAGTGCCGAGTGAGGCACCACATGAGGTTATTCCCAAAGCAATTTGAATAGTGCTACCCAAGGGCCTGGAATAAATTCCCCATGGGCATAATATGCAAGCAGTTGTCCAAATCAAATCTAGGCTTTGCTACTTACTTCATCAATTTGATTCGAGATGAAATTGCTGAAAAGAAATCTTTCGATGAATGAAAGAAATGCGGAAAAGTATCGGTCAGTACAATGAAAACAATCTCACTAAAGACGAAATAGCACTCCCCCCGGTCCACAAACGATTTACACGTCAATGCTCGTTCGTTCTCCACGCGTGTAAAATGTTTATTGCAAGGAATTCTTCTCATTTACTTCCTGATGTACTGTCTCTCATGCATACTCTATTGCTGAACATAAAGCTCATGGTTAAGTGCTCAGTCCTGGAATTCATGGGCACAATTCCCCTGAGACAGTACAAAAAGACTATCTCTGTTCAGAGTAACTGCGGGATTCATTCGTGTAATTTCCGTTCAGTTGACAGTTAAACGAGGTTGCGTTTTGGGAAATCTCCATAGAATTACTCATCATCAGAATGGTAAAAGATCCTTTGATTAGCACCCTTGAAATATTGCTTGATAAGAGACACAGCACAGCACTAGAAGGCTGCGAATGGCATGGCCTCAATTAATCCAACAACGTGCAGTATGGCTTCGCTGTGTTCCGTGCGTGTTCCCGGTTCTGGCCTAGTCTGAACTTAGGGGGTGAAGCACACAGACTAGGGTTGAAAAATAATCCAATTTATTGAAGCAGGTCCAAATAAAAGGTGGTTGGATGAGGGCAGTAGTGGAAGGAAGAGTGGTTAGGGATGCTGGTTTGGTCGGGTTTATAAAGAGCCGACAGGGATATATTAATATTCATCAAACGAGATCTCGTGGGTAAGTCACATGCAAAACTTAACCATTGGAGAAAGAGCAAAATGTGTCAAGTACAGGTTATTCTCAGGAGAACTTAAGGTGATCTTCCTCACGTACAGCTAAAGGTGATTGGCAGTTAGTGGGTTAGTTAGAGAAGAAATTCGAACTCAGCATTTCCTCTGGTTATATAGAAACATATCTTTTGGATAATGTGGCAGGTCTCACCTGGAAAGTCAGGGCAGTTAGAGAACCTAGAGAGTTCAGTGTTTGAGTACGAAGAGGGCAATTGATGGAAAGAATGAAGCACGGGGAAAAGGAAAACGAGAGAACTAATATAGTGTAATATGTGTATGCATGCATGGGTATTCACAACACGCTGGGTCGAATCCAGAGGAGAGCAAACCCTCCGACCTTCTCCTTCTCCACTCTTCTCTCCTGACACCAACAACAACAGCACCATCCTATAATTATGTCTATGGCATCTAAGCTTTCATCATGCAACACACGTCGCTTCTACGGTGATAAAACACATAATTTTACACTGCAATTCATTAGTTTTTGTGGCTGTAAGATCATCTAGATGAGACATGATATTTCGTATAATATTCCGGTGTCCATGACAGATTAAACCAAGGAATTGAATTGGAATAACATTTAACTGAGAGCTGACTCTCCTGTCATACTCCGTTCAAATCGCTCCATACGTCAGTTGTAAATATAATATTACGTTCTCTGGCGACCACGAGAATAAGTGTGCCATGGTTTACCATAAAATGGGAACTCCACTCACAGCATGTTGCACTTTTCTTTCTCCGATTATAATAACCGGGATAATATTGTTGAATTCTGGAACTTAGGTGGATTGAATTTGTTACTGTTTGGGTTTATCAAGATAGCATTCATCGGTCAACTCCCAATTACACCAATTTCCAAGCTAATTCAGATCTCTGCTTCCTTGAGTTCATCTTAGTTAAATGGTTCGTTGAGTCACATCTAGCGATGAGTAGCAATCAAATGAATTAGATATCAATCATAAATACATTGAATTAATTTAGCCGAAAGCAGTGGTCCATTGTTCCGCCTATGTTTGAATCCATTTCCTCCTATGTTGTCATTTCAATTGTTGTCTGTCAGTTGCATTTAATGCGGAAGATTTCTTCATTTCCTTGTTATAAGCACATTTGGTATTCCGCACAACACGTGTATAAAGACTCATAATCAATAATGCATGTAATACACGGAATCATTTAATGGTGAATTATACATTAGCAGCTTCGTTTTCCTTCTCTTTACCACGATACGCAAGAACATGTTTATGATCTGCTGCCTCAGGGCATCGAACAGGTTGGCGAAATCTGACAAATGGTCCCATGCTGGTGCTGATATCTCAAAATTGCAGGAACTTTGAATCTATGCAGAACGAAAGTCCTATGTGGAGGAGGCCATCATCTTGGTATTACACGAGACAGTTGCCTCAAAGACTCCTTGATTAACACTGACCTTTGCGTTTGCCAGACTCCTTGTACCGAGGACCGTAGTTGTCCTCTTCAGGCAAAGACATGTTATTTACTTCTCTATGGCTTTGAAGCCCGTAATGAAAATGACCACCTGAAGTAAAGTCGAGCAACGAAGGATGATCTCGTGGCAGTACAAAAAGGTGATCCATATGTTCTAGAATATATACAAGGGATAGCCAATAGACAACGCGGAATGAGGTCAGGGTTAAATTATTCGTTATTATCAATTGTTCAAGGGCACCCATAACCACCACACTCACTCGAGGTCAGAGTATTATCATCAAGCAGGCTGTGTTGCAATTTAACACACCATTGCGTTAGGCACAGGCTGAGGAAGGCCATGCCATAGAAAAGGATCAACAGCTGGCTAACATGGTTGAAGCAAGCTAATGCAACAAAATATATCACGGCTTAATTGATCACGTTGAAGATCTGCATTATATAATCATTGAGAGATCCACTGATAAACTATCAAACGAGCATGAATTAATAATGATGATGAATGGGGCACTGATTGTGACTTCTTTTTTCATGAGAAGGAGTTGCAATCATGGAAATTTATCACGTTGGTAATTTTGACACAGGCTTCCATTTGATGATTCCACATTTCATGATTACAGCCTTTGTGTTGACAGCTAGAAACAATATGGAATGAAATGAAATTTTCCAGTCGTATTTGATGTGACATTTAGGCACATTAACTTCATGAGATATAAGATTTCGAGTAATCCATTTGATTATACTAGAAATTGCTAAAATATGGCAATAAATTCGTCATGAAATGGTTCATCATGCATATGCACCATAGCGAACCCTTTGTCAATTGCCGATTCATCCTAATGTGGGTAGATCCCTTCACGTGGCTGAATTTGACAACGTGGGTTGAATTGTTATGTTGCTCAAGACGATTGCGTTATCTGCAGTGTTATGGGGTGGTCAGGCATAAGAGTGGACCTAAGTGAACGCAAATGGGGCACAACGAAATGTGTTTATCGTAGGAGCAACAGGGTGAATCTTGGGACATGCATACACTGAATGCATCGCTAAATTTACGGTAACCAGGATTGCTGACTGCCCTTCAAAGGTGGTCACCTAAAATGCACACATTCCTTGTTAAACATTATTTTCAGGTATTGTTCAGTTATTTCCAGATGCAGTCAAATAATATATATATTATACAAATTCCTTACGCCAAGACATAAGAAAAAGATGACGCCTTAAAAGAATTCTGCTGTGGCAGCAATTTCCTGGTCTGAGTTCGCGGTATAATTCTAAGGCTTTGACAGGTCTGGTAGCATCGCAGATGAGAAAACATGTGGATGCGAGATGACTGTGTTTACAACAGCAAGAATCCTAATTGAAAGCAATGTCTTATTCTGATATCAAATAGCTTGGGTTTGCAATTAACGTTCTTCATCTTTCCTGTGCAATTATGGTATTGCTCTCCTAAATCAGACCGCCAATTGAACGTGCGTGATGCACGAGTGACGTAATTGCAACGGAGTTTTACAGAGTGCTCTATTTTCCTGTGGCTCTATTCGCTGACGTGGCCGATTATTCAGTCTGAGCCGCTCTAGATGGTCGTGGTTTCCTTTGGCCATCGATAATAGCCAATGATGACGGATACTTTTATTGCTGAGGGAATGTACTTTCAATGCTATTGACAACCCTTTGGTGCTAACTTTAGGATGAGTAAGTGCAAAGTCAATTGAACAACTCTTTCAGCAGATGATTTATACAGGGTGGCCCATCCAGCAATTGTTCCTCAGAGGACGTGCAACGGAATTGCGCCATGCAAGTAAGATCTCCTTCATCGGTTGAATGGTCTTTATTGCGAGTGTTTTGGGGACGTTCGAGGAACACCAACCTTTAATTTTGTTTTCCTTAATGTCTCCCATTTCTTAGTTCATACCAGTTCCCCAATACAGTGCTTCTATATATTCTATGTCGTTGATTATAATATTTTGACAAAGCCATTTCCCGTGTTTCATCTCACAGCAGAATCCGCTGATCATATGAAATGCAAATCTCGCTGGCACATAGACTACTACACAACCGAACGATCACATGATTTGGCTCTGAAATGAGTTCACACAAGATTGTGGTGGCCTCTCGGATTTGATGTCTTCAGGGTTTTCTTGTGAAGTAAGCGAGCCAAAAGGAGTTCATTTATGACTTGATTTTACTTGTGTTTATATCATGTTAGGGTGCATAGCAGAAGTTAGATTTAAATTGCTCATAACTCACCAGCATAATTCATAATAAATAATAACAAAATTATTCCTTTATCCAGAAAATAAGGGATGTCAGTGGTCGTCAATATGTTTACGCCAATACGGCGGACGCTGGTCTACATTGTCTGCTTTCGTGTTGGCCACATGTTGTGTCATCAAGGCTGAAGGCACCAAACAACTCACGGAAGAATATGTCATTCTTAGTTCAAAGGTTAAAGGTTACATGGGTGATGTTTACAAAGCAGTGGCCGTGACATAATATTGACATTATTCATCCTTTGTTCAAGAATCAAATTGAAGACACATGTTTTTGATTATCTTCCACTGCCTTTCTTTGTAAAGGACTTTAAACAATGATCCATACTTTATTGGTCACTCAGAGATTCGTGACGCAGAACCATTAAATAAAAATGAAGAAATATACAAATGAATACGACGTGTATTTCCCTAAAATTTCGTGTGATCGGCTCTGGTTTTTCAGGTTTCGTTTTGTTTCGTTTTTTTGTTGTTGTTTTTTTTTGTTTTTTTTTTTTTTTGCAACGTCCACTCCCAAAACAATTCTGCCTAGATGGATTGCCCAAATTTATCATATTAAAGCCCTAAATATGAACTTTCATGACCTCAATCACCAGCTGACCAGTACTTGTATTGCTAATCCCCTGCAGTCGGGTATTCGGCAAGGGCGACAGTTTTAAGCGGCATACAAATTGGCAGCCTCGCTCTGAATCTCCATATCTTTCGAGATAATCCAGTATATCACCAATAATCACAACAAATTCAAACACCGTTCTTTTACCCAGCCTATCGGATAATTATTATTTTCAGAAGTTAAACCCCTCACAATCAATAAGCTCTCGCAGAGTTCCGCAGAAGTCGTTGCCTGCTTCGGCAAACTTCGGAAAACTTCGGAAAATTGATCCTGGGCGTTGAATTCTACCAAAAACGACCGAAATTTCGGAAATTTCCTCAGCAAGCAAAAGTCGAGAAATCTGAATGCGTAAACATGTAATCTATAATTCTGTTTGCGATCATCAAAATAAATTAAATATCCGCCAATTCGACCTCCCCTGCAAACCAACCGGAGACCCTAAAATGGCCAGCTGATTCCAGTACTGCCTACTGAATTATAATTATCTCATCACAAAGCAAAACAGTTCGTATTGTTTCAGCTGTCAACAGAGAAAGTGGCAACGCGTGGTATAAATGGGATGGAAACATTATGCTTACACAACACAGAATGGCACAGAATGGCACAGAATGGCACAGAATGGCACAGAATGGCACAGAATGGCACAGAATGGCACAGAATGCGTGTGTACAGAGGTTATATATCGTTCTTGGAATGAAAGCTCTCTGAATTGCAGTCTCCGATGGCGAGCAACGAACGGAAACCTCAACTTACCTGTAATGCTCTTTGGGTATATCTGATTATGAGGCGTTTCACCTGAAACGTGTCGAATGTGACCTGTGCGCTGCTTCGTGTTATTACGTGTACATTCTCTATTTGGTCCAAAATTTCATATCATGTTTTGAGAGCAGTTTTTTTTTTTTTTTTTTTTTTTTCTGAAATAAATTTTTCTGCTAATTTTCGTTTAGAAACTTGAGGAGTGCGAATGAACTATTACCACAAAATTCCATCCCTTATAAATTGGCCGCAAAAAGTCGTCGATTTGCTTCAGATTGCTACGTGATGATGGTGTTTTGGGGCCGTGCGTTCTTCTTATGAAGATTAATTTTTTTGCTGGTCACAGACGTTGTGGTATATTTGCGATAAAAGTCTCTGATTGGTTGATAAAGACGGGTTTAATTTTGAATTGAACACAAAGCAGATCCATTACATAAAGGTCATGAATAATAACACCATTATCAGAGTAATTAATTAAAATCAATCATAGCTCCCGTATTTGGACACGTAGAGCGGCTTCTTGTTCTTATGTATTTGTTCGCAAAGCACATCACGCCGCAGAATGATGTTGTCACTGACTAAAATCGCAAAAATATCGAGTAAGAAGATTGTCTTTGATGCAACAAGCAGGTGAAGCCATAAGTTGCAAGTGCACGTGCAGCCGATACGAACAGCTTCATATGGGATTCAAGAGCTGTCTCCTGCAGCTAACAAAGAAATGACAAATTAAGACCGATGCTGTGTTTTTATTGTGCGTCCCAAGGACAAATGCTAGAGGTCCTTACGAGGTCCAAAGAATTAAAGATACTTGTATGCATGGATGTTGATGGTGGGCGGGACTTAATTGGAGTAAAAAGGGGAAAGAATGGGGTCATATAGAGTTCAGAGGTCAATGTCTATCTTTATCACCCATTCATGGTGTTCTTTTAAGGCTTAAGCAAAACAACAACACTCGTGAGTGATAACACCGAATGTGTCAATTTCCACCCACGCACAGCAATTTCCATATTTGTTACGTCACAAATGATGTTATTTGCCTGTGTAATTGTGCATGATCACTACCTTCAGATATACTGATGCTGTCTCCATTGCTGGGTCTTTCCGTGCATCCCTCTACCGAAACACAATTAGCCTAATATGCAACTAACATGCAAGGCTATTCCTCCTCCCTGAACCTGCCACGAACAAGTCTTAAACCTATTATTTTGCTCATAAAATATAAGAATATCTAATCTAATGCATTTCGCTGAAATCCAATTCATCACTGGTCCAAGGGCACACTGCATCGGCAAGATACGTTGTCTATGTTGCTCAATCTGGGCACAGAAATTGACATTATTAGGTCACATTAAGTTGCACCCAACTCCACTTATAGAATGTGGCTCCAATGAGGAGTTTACCATCTAGGCTTAGTTTCACTTCATCGTGCTTTGCTGCTGGAATAATGAAGTAATCGGCCTAATTATACCAGGCTTGCATCACTACAGTACAGTAGAGCGTGAAATGTGAGCCTAAATTAAAATGAGTGAGGACTCTTCATTGACACCCTATGGCGTATCTATACGGGCGATCGGAATACTATGTTGTGTACTCAGGACTAATCTTGAATATAAAGAGTATAGTTATAAGAATAATAAATAGGACAATATAGAAAACAGATCTCAATTATTGAACATGGGATTGAACCTTATTGCGCAGGCCCAGTATCAAAACGAAACCAGGTCTTGTAAAATAGTAACATAGAGGAAACGATTATGTGAAAGACATGATAAAAAAAATGCGATAAGATAAAAAGAGAAAGAAATGATGAAAACAAGCCAGAATAAAGGAGAGGAAGAAAAGAGCTAGTTATATATCCATGTACACGGAAAAAAATAATTACCAAATGTGCGTCATTTACTGAGAACCGCAGGGTAGCAATTACTCTATTCATGTGTTCTCCTCTTTCCATAATAATAGCAGTGAGCGATTGATCTTGAACCCTTATAATATCCTTGAAACGTGTATCCTTAAAGAGAGTGATTTGACGATGCATTAGGTCAATAGGTCATAGGTCAATAATTAGGATCATGCACATGTATGCGTTGATTGTAAGTAAACATCTTTGAAGTTGCTTGTAGTGTAGCTATATTCTTTCAACAGTGATGATCGTGGTGAGGTGACGATTGAAAAGACGGTGAAGAGACGATAGAAGGATGGATAAATGCTGTTATTAGAGAGACGTATAGTTCGTGCCTCATTCCTAGCGTGGTGACATGGAATCCCGTGACTCAATGATTCCGTATTCAAGTCACACACGTGTATAACTAACATCGCATGCAACACACCGTCGTATTACCCACAAAACCAGGTTGTGCTTTCTTCGGACATCAACCAAAACCTACTCGTTCTCACTTTTGTATCTAAATATTATTTTGTCAAAACAGAATCCGTCTCCGCTGCGATGAAATGCTGCGTTACTATTGGAACTCCACATCTGCATTGATGCTTTAGGATGGTGGAACGAATTCCAAATGGGTTCGGAATAATGAAGACGACGTTTGTCTACTTCATGCTGGCTGTACTTTTACATGAAAGGAAAAGTTCAAGAAGTGGAGGTCAAAATGGCAATGAGTTTTCGAGGTCCCTCTTGTGTCGCGGTCCCTTGTTGCCCTTATTAAGGAACAGAACGATGCAACAGACAAAGATTTAGCGGCACTGTGATTTACTAATTATTATTATTATTATTATTATTATTATTATTATTATTATTATTATTATTATTATTATTATTATTATTATTATTATTATTATTATTATTATTATTACTTCTTCTTTTTTTCAAGTCAAATCTAGAAATGCATAGTTCGTATAATATGTACTAGCCTCTAGACTTGAGAGATTTTAAGCTGGTCATAACAGCCATCTTATTTAACTTACATACGTTATGTTTATTTCTTCATTCTCTGTTTTTGTGCTCTATTTCCGGTCCCGAGTATAATCATAACGCACTCTGTTGGCAATTGCTTTGCAGTGTGCGATATATTGTACAGTATTATTGTTCACGTTAACGGAATAATTGATAGCCAGAGGCATTTTTGATGAAGACCAAAAGCAATGCCGTGGATATTTTGCGGTCACTCTCCCAAGACAGTAAATAATTTAAACTCATTTTGCATTAATGATTTGCTCCACTTTTTATTGACCTGAACATGAACTTTCGTTAATCTAGACGTCTGACTTTTTTCTTCTTCTTCTTTGCGGCGACCATTGACTAAGTCATCGGCAGCGGAAATCCTCTGGAAACGAAAGACAACATCGAATTATACTCCTCTTCAGAGCCCTGATCGCTAAAAGAAGACAATCCACCAATTTGATGGACCATCCGTAATAATATATATTAATTGTATATTTCATACCGTCATCACCATAACAACAATTTGTGGCTTTCAATGTTGAACAATATTAACAGCTACAGCAGTCATAAATGTCAATCATTTTATCAGCACTGTGTCGTAAGTTACACTCACTTGGGTATATTTAACCATTGTCAGAATAGCGAATTCATTTCAGCTACAGGGTGCATTTGGAAAATGCACGTATTGTTCATTGCGACAGTACTCTTCACATATTCAGAAGGAGTGATACTGATAATGTCGACCTGGGTGATGTGGTTAGTCTTCTTCCAGAGCCAAAACCCTCTAGAGGAACATCTAGATAAATTGTTAATCTTTAAAATTTAAATTGGTTAAAATTATCGTAGTTTCATTTCTCTGAACTGCTTGCGCTGTTGCTATGCCGACCAGAATGCATAGCATTACGCATGCGCAATTTCTGTGCTTTGTCATGGCGTTCCATTTGGGGCCATTTGGGATACCATACCATTTGGTTGTATTTGTTTGTATTTTGAAATGTTTGTTCCTGTTTTACTCTGTCTAGAAACACTTAAACAGCCCACGGCGTCCAATATATGTATATCATTTTCAAAGTTCTAATCAGATAAATCATCCAATCATCAACTCAATCAGCACCATAATAATTGCATCGAAAAAGTAAATAAAACTATTTAATAACAAATATTCTGGCAACATTCTTGTCGTTTTTGCCATCAAGTAACTTTCCTCCTGCTTCTGTTGTTGAGTCCTTGCTTTTAAGTGTAATACGAGATTAAAGATCATTTGGCAGTATATGACGATGGCCCTATTTTATGGTGGATACTTTATGGTATGTGGCTGACGTCTCAGTCTGGCTCAGTGGGTTAAGCACAGGTCAGAGAATGGGATCATCCCCTAAAAAGGATCATCCGATCAAGTGTTAACACTTCAGCTCTTACGAACTAACATAAAAGTACAGACATACTGAGATTGATACGAAACTATGAGTTATTTCACTTATCATTATCCGTTAATTCACAAAATGCGATAATTTCTGAGCTTAACGAAGTTAGTGTATGCAGCTTCATGGTGTCATTTTCATTTTCTTTTCGTTGTTTGTCGACATCATTCCATTACACCTGTTACACCTGTCGACGCCAATTTCGTCCGATTTGCTTATCTTTTGATGGTGAATATAATTATGGTCAAGATATCTCTATACTAATATCGTTTCTTAATAGTGGAAGGTGAACTTCGAAACAACATTGAACCTGTAAACAAGTTCCTTTGCGTCAGAGCGTTCCGTCCACGTTGTTTTTTAATGGTAGCAACCATAATATGAACTCGCTGGTTTGATGCAAACATACTTCCATGGTGAGTCTTAAAACTTATCCCAAACTTTCGCAAATGATCCTTTGACGGTCAGACCAAAATAAATAATATATTAGGCATACCTAAGAAATCGTGGCTTATAATTGATAGGGCATTGATACTTCATGCAGAAGTATATTGGGCTTAAGTCACCTTATAAAATAGACAGAATATACGTTGAAGAGGTGCACGTCTACACATGACGTCTGTTTAACTTCTCCGCATGTAACATTGTTACAAGTACAAAAAGGAAATATTAATGATAGCAGCTTCGCGTGGACAAATCAAGACTCCTATTTCATGCCCCATCTGATATAGGTCATCTCAAACTCAGTATTTCGCTATACTGTGCAATGTACTATTAATACCAGACAAGATTTAAAAATCTACGCAGTAAAGAGGATCTTATTAGGGGCTCGGGGACAGACTCTTAATCTGCTGACCAGTCGACTACTTTGGCGAAAAGAGTCCATTAATCCTCCAATCCTCTATCGTAAAACCTGCCCACAAATGGAAAGCAGAGCTTCAAAGAATATTACTAACCTGACAGAGACTGGATGCCAGCAGTTTAATCCACTAAAACCAGCGCCGCCTGGTGGTCAGATCAAGGAATTAATCAGTTTTCAGTCGTCGCATCTGTTCGCATGCTAACGCAGGATAGCAGCATGCGACTGGGATACAACGACCCCGAGGAGCGTCCGCAATGTGTCCCTACCTCTTCCAGGGACACCGAGAGATTCCTGCCTCCTATCCAACGGGATGCCAGCCCTTCCATCGTCAGCGAGGAGCCCGCTGTGTCTCCACGCAAGAAGAATGCGGCAAAGAAGGAGGAAACCAGAAGCAGACTCGGCTCCACCATGATGGATACCGTGAGCCAGAGTTCCCAGATGAACTGTTCACTGAGTTCATCTGGTAGCCCCACGAAGCTTCCCTCCATCGACCGTCACTACGCACCCAGCATCAGCAGCATTTCGTCCTGTCGGTCGGGTGGGAGGCCTGTCAATCACAGCGGCCCAAACTCCCATCATTCTTGTCGTTCTCCAAACCAACCGTGGGAAGAATTCAGTGATGACGAAGACGTTAGTCCTCCAATGTTCGATGTCATCAACGAGAATATGAGTCTGAAACTGCCGGACATCTTCAAGCTGGACAACGCATCGTCGGTGGGTAGCTTCACTCCTCGTTCCGTGACATCGCTCACCGTGAAACCTCTCTCCACGATCAACGGCCAGTTAGAGCTTGATGACGTCACGGAAAACAACCACACCAAGAAAAAACGCAAGCCAAACAAACGAATGAAGTCGAAGCGCGATGAAAACTTTAAAATGTCCAAATTGTCAAGTGATAGCGCTGCTAAGCTGGAAAGCACCATCAAAAAACACACGAACAAGCAAAATGACCCGAATGAAGCGACGCCACGCGCAAATGAACTATCCAAAGGACACACTGTCTGGAGAGAAGGGGATGAAATGGCAACGTCCTGTCGCCAGCAAAGTGGAGTAGCTCGGTATTACGACGAAGGAAATGTGATTGAGCAGATCGCTCGTGAGAACGGAGCGCTTGTTCAACCATGACAGAGCATTGTGAGGTTTTCTTTCAGTAATTCCATATAATTTAATTTGTTTGTGGGTGAAGGCACTGTTTGTTATTGCTGATTCTCATTCGGACGTCACGGTGCTCATCGTTGAAATGGAAGTTGATCACATCTGTGGTTACCACGGCAACCAGCCCTTGCTTGTCTGTTCGTTTCATATCTGTTTATTTCTGTCTTTGTAGATTTTATTTTTTTTTTATTGTCTGTGTAATATTTATGTATTGGTTGCTTCTGTTTTTAATGAATTGATAGATATTGCGCTAAGCTGCTTGCACATAACATTACGTATACAAACACAGAATGTAAATAATTTATGTAACTTCGGAACCTAGCATTCCGTATTGCTATCCTATATCAAACAGAATTTCTGATTATACGAAGCAAGGGTTGTTTGTCCAATCGCAATTATTGTATTGTATTGACAAGAGTCGAACCAATTGTACTATTATTATCATTATTATCATTATTATTGTTATTATTTTATACTTATTGATCACTTGTTTATCTGTCCATGTATGCCCTTTATCTATTGATCTATTTATCTTTAGATCTTTCGATTATTTCTAAATCGAGGTTTCCGTCAATTTTTTTCTTAAACCACCATAAAGACCGACTGTTGACTGCTTTGTGGCTGATGAATTGATTGTAAAACAATCTCCATTCTCTTGAAATATAGACTCAGTTCGCTTTCCTGTCCGTTCTCTTTGGTATTACGCAATCTGAGTCAGACAGGTAATCAATCTTGTGATGTTTAGTTGGATATTTGTGCTGGAACATCTATTGTATTTGCACCGTGCCAAATCCCTTTAGAATTCAAGTCAGACTGAATGCCTTCGTCGCTAAAGCAAAGATCGCCTCAAAGAAAATTAAAGCTTAACACAATAATTAAATCAAAAACAAACGACCCTGCAGTTTATTAATTAAAGAGGGACCATTTTGGTTCCAATACTAGTTCATCGTTGATGGCAGAATTCTCGTTTGAGAAGGGTGAGTTATGCGTGGGTTACCTGGAAGAATTGAGTAAACGTTTTTGAAGAAAAGTAGCTCCGTCATTTCATCGCGTTATGATATGTAGAGATATTATTATAAAGACGTTATGATTTGTCCGAGACATGGCTCCTCACCAAATGGTGACTCGCGGAAAGAGAAATCCTCACTAGGGAGTCGGTGCTTCGGAATACCGAGCTTTGTGGCTGTGTGGCTTTTTGATAGAATGATGAAAAATGGACGGGTATGTTTGATGCATATCCCAAGCACAATATCCGTGTTAACTTACTTTTTTTGTCGATAGAATGCCATGTGAATTTCATCACAGTAAACCCAATACACGAGCAGTGCACTCGATTAAAATTTGCGATCAGACCTTGCAATCAAATGTTACAAGAGGCCCACAAATCAAACCTTTGGCACCCAAAATAAGGCTTTTACAGTTCTTTGTTAGGCCGAGATCTTTTCGAACAACCCTCGTAGATATCTAGTACATGTACAAGATATCACAATCCTCGTTTGGCAAGTGCGTTATGAAAATCAAAAGTGCGTTATGAAAATTAAAAGTGCGTTATGAAAATTAAGAGTGCATTATGGAAATTAAGTGTGTTATGAAAATTAAAAATGCGTTATGAAAAGTGAAAGTGCGTTATGGAAATTAGAGTCGATACTGTTAGAAAGTTTTCACATAAAATGTCATGCCTCAGCAGCTGTGAATTGAAACGATTGATTAGGAAACCAGAAAAAAAAAAAAGTGTTGGGTCATCATTTCATCTCTGCACATACTGGCAACGAAGAGAAAACTCAACTCATTTTTTTTCCTTACTTGGTCCATGTTACTATATCTCGAAAGCGATTTCGACAGTCCCTTGAAATTCAACATATCGAGATTATTCTGAATAATAAATTGGTTATGCAATCCAGCCCTTTATTTAACCGAACATTTTGCCAACAACAGCATAAGATATCATTTACAGTTTCCTGTACACTGTTCAGGTATAGACTTAAGAAGACCCACAGATACCAACAAAAACAAAAATACAAGTACCTTAATTTTATTTTTTCAAAAACAACGAAAGTTAAAATACAAATGAAGATAAACTCACATCTCACGCTTCACACCTTTGAAATAAAAATAATAAAAATTAATTTCAGAATCCTTTCAATTCACACAGATGACTGCTTGTAATTTTTTGTTTCAATGATCTTCTTCCCACACATGGCGCATATTCCTAAAAACAAAAATTCAAATTAAAACGCCTAAACAATTTCTAAAACCAACCTTTTTGATAGGAGCACTGTTGACAGTAATGCGATCCGGCCTGATGCACCGTCGTTCTGCAAATTCTGCACTTTTTGAAGCTCTCTTGATATGGGTTGAATCTGAAGAAGAATTGAATCGGCAATTTTAGCACTATTATCCCAATGCATGAGCCATTTGGCGTCGTTCGCTCCACCACCTACACCTCTCACCTGTTTTTCTTTGTCGTCAGTGCTTTGTTTTCTCCGATCTTCCTGCCGCCCCCCTCTGGCGAAGAAGCAATTATTCCATGCATCAGCATTAACAGTGACCCTTACCAGTCGTATTCCGGGCACCGGTTTTCCAGGGGTCAGGGGTTATGACCTTCCCTAGTTTCTTCTGACCTAAAATAAGCGCACACACAAAAAACGAATTATAAATCAGCAATTGCAATTGAGACAAAGAGAAATTTGGTAACAATGGATCAACACGCGACTGTATTCTGAAGAAGAAGCAGGAGCACTGAACAGAACAAACGGTTTGAAGAAATCTAAAGATTACGATTCACGCTGGCTGCAATGTTCATCACATTGAGTTCCTTGATATATAACAATGTTTTGTAAATAAAGAAGATCACTGGTTGTCGTGATGCTACCCATAATCCCTTCGTTCGCTGACCATTGCTGTTGCCCCCAACGCCGTGACTTCATGGTTTCTTGTGCCTTTTCTCTCAGTGCATTTGAAGAGAGGGAAAAGGTGCTTCAGAGGCATGAAGTATATATCCTACTTTTACGCACGTATACCTATGAACTATAACCTGCACATGCACCCAACCCATATGGATAACTTGAGCACCAGAACAGAAACCGTGGACCAGCGTTTCCCCATGCTCCATTTTGATATGCCCGCATTATCATATGATATGGGTTCTTTAATCTGAACACAAAGGGCAGTAGTATACAGCTCCAGGCACTAAAGAGCCACCGAAGAATAAAAAGAATTAAAAATTTTACAAATCACAATCATAAATAATTCACAATCATAACGCCTGTGCCACAGGCAGTGGCCCGATCAGGTCTCAAAGCAGGAACCTCGGCCTGACCAGCTGACTGCAATCATATTTCAACCAAAATATGATTGCAGTCAGCTGGTCAGGCGGTCAAACCAACTGAGCTACTCGGTAACTCGGTCAGCGACTCGGTGGAACTTGGGAAGTCAGATGCCCCTCTCACTAACTGTGAGGCTGAGCCACAGGGGGTATTACCAGTGAGCGAGCAGATGTGGACAAAATTCAATGCAGTGAATGCTTTCTGTCTATATATATAATATCAAGGGAAGTCACTGATTCCTGTCAATCTTAGGACGCTTGCCTCGAAAGCAATCTTCTCTTCAAAAGAGGGAGCCGAAACTTCGGATCTGGCAAGATCACCAATAAATGAAACGATTGACACCAATAATCTCGTACGGCAACGCCTAATTACTCATTAATTGGCCAAAAATCCAATCAGTTGCAAAACGACTAGCAACGGGTACGATGCATCCATTTTGTCGGACTGCAGCAAATTTTCAGCCCGCAGCGAACTCACGATCGCTAAATGTCGAAATAAAATCCTTAAAACCAGAATGGAGCTGCAAAAGTGTAGAGCTCAGGATACATTCTTAATTTAACAGATTGGCTTTTGAATGAAACATCCTGTCTGTAATTGTCTCTCAAACAATAAAAGCTATTCTGAGAGTCAAATTGAGCATGAAATAGGCTAGAAAAAGGAGTTAAAGTTGAAAGACACATTGCATTTAAGTAAGTTGACTTGACGGGAATTAGCAGACGACACACACAGCGCCCTCTGGTGTATAGGTTTAGAATCGTTTTATATACCTCACAACATGTTGTGTTATCTATCTAATAACTTTAGAATTTATAACCAGTATTACGAACTATAAAATTATCTGAATACTGTTATATGCATCCAATAATTTATAGAATCATACTGCTGGATTGATCTCTATCGAGTGAATGCTTTGATTAATTTCAATTGCATTTCTCAGCTGGACTATTATTGATCAATCACTGAGCGGCTTGTTAAGGTGAAGGTCGAATGCTGCAGCCATCGTACCCATTGCTAGTCGTTTTGGAAATGGAAGCATTTTTGTGCAATTAATGACTAATTAGTCACTACCGTGCGGAGTTTTTGGTGACTATAGGTTCATTTATTCATAATCTTGCCAGATCCAAAGCCTCATCTCTCTCCCGTGAGGGGAATGTAGCTTCCGAGGCTTTGTTATTGTTCTTCTGAAAAATCAGTGACTTCCCTTGATATTATTATATACTGTCTAGAAGGCTACATAGGCATTCCATGTATCCAGAGCCCACTGGTAAGACTCCCTGTGGGTAGTCGATGATTCAAGTGCCTTGTTCAACGGTGAAGTACTTAGAGGCCGTACCAGAAAGTCCGGATGACGAGCAGGCCAAAACAAAAGATATATTTTAGTTCCCCATACAGAAATATTAGGCTCGAGTAAGTTTCGGCTTCCCCTGAAGCGATTCGGACTAGTATTCTCCAAAGAGTGATTTTCAGAAATGTTTTCTGCTGAGCGCCGCCATTGCTGATGTTTTGATCGGTGTGCGCATGCGCGTGACCTGACCTACTTTGACCAATGTATGTAATAGGGTCAGGGCATTCTGTCTGCATACTACAGTGACCTGACTTAATATGCAAATGTAAGAGAAGGAGGTCAGGTCACGCGCATGCGCACACCGATGACAACAGCAGCAATGGCGGCGGAAAGCAGCCGAATTTTAAGAAAATCGATATGTTAGTTGATAATTAGTTCGAATCGCCTCAGGTGTGGTCGAAATTTACTCGAGCCTTAGATTTTAGTGTGGGGAACTGAAATATCAACTTGGGTTCAGCCTGTTAGCCACCCGGAACACTCAGGCGTGCCTTCGCTGCGACATTCCTCGTCGGACCTACGTCTTCCCCTCTGGGGAAACGTCTCTGCGTCTACCCTGTGGGCTGAGCCGCTGACTCACGGCTGAGGCTCTTGCTGTCTCGGGACTTCAGACTTGAGACTGTCTCACAAACTAATTTACGGACTATTCGCTTCATGCACCATTCAAAGTTTCGCTACAAAACTTCTCACATTACAAGCGTATGATTTCAGTACCAATACCATTGGTAAAATGGTCAAGAAAAGCAAAACTTAATTTGAATTACGCCGTACATTTCTCGCAAACCATTGTTGTTTCCGGAAGTCAATACCGAACAGATCAAATCACTAGACTGAAATTGCGAATTATTTTCTTCGGCGAATGATTCGCTATTTCGTACTTTATTTATTCGCATTCCGCCCTAACCCAACCGGAAGTTGTAGTGTTGTGAAACATTTGCACATGTTTCTTAAAAGTTACGAAATTCCTTACTTCAAAGCCGTTATTCTGGATAACAACCCATTGAAGCAAATTCATAAGAGAAAGAAATTGAGGCGAAAGTATTTCACTCATTGTGAAATCATTTGAGGTGTTTATATCGCTCATACTCTGAATATAGTTACACTCTAAGACACTGTGTCTGTCACTGTGTGACTGTTAGTGTTAGCACTAGGAGACGATTTTTTTGCTCATTTTTTACTTATTTTTCCATTCTACAATTTCGTCGATTAGGATGTCGATTGCCACCAAACGGAAATATGTCACTCAAGAAGTGATGGAAGATTATATTCTGCCGGAAGGAGATCAAGTAATCGTACGGGTAAATCTTATCATTTAATATTTCTATGAAAATCACCGTAATCGGGTTCAATATTCTGACAGGTCCTCGGCAGCAAGGGAAATAATTTACATGAGGTAGAGACGCCTCTCGGAGAGAAATACCTGGCCAGCATGCCGACACGATTTAGGAAAAATGTTTGGATTAAAAGAGGTTGGGAATTTGTCTTTTAGTGAATTAGTCTGATTCGACTAACACAGTATTTCTTTCATTCTTTCCCTCTAGGAGATTACGTGATGGTGATACCAATTGCCGAAGGAGACAAAGTTAAAGCGGAGATTATTAATATTTTGTACAAAGATCAGATCAAGTACATCAACCAAGAAGGCCTTTGGTGAGTTCACTTCGTTGAGGTTAATCACTCAAGTGAGGTTCATGCTTTCCTATTGATATCATGATGTGAGGTTTTTGCTCCGGTGTTAATTTAAGGAGCCGTAAATTAAACCATGATTATCATGTGAACGTAGCGAGATTGATTGAAGAGGAGTATCCTTACTGAGCAGTGTTTTGTGTTTTGATATAACCATGAGTTTATTCAGGTTGTTTCCTCTATTGTGTATGTACATTATTCATTGTATTCAAGTTATATATTCAAGTGTATTATATGCTAATATTTATTACCTTTTATTCAATATACTCTTTTAAATGATTTTAGTCTCTCACTTGGACACTAGATAAGTGGACTAGATAGTTAGCTGGCAATTCATTAGAATACTCATTAGCTCAAAGTATTTAGTCATTCACTTGACAATAATGCCAAATAAGACTGGTAAGATGCAGAGAGTTTGAGAGCTTTAGATATTTACAGAGGCGTTCTGTACATGAAGACTCCGCTTGAAGAAGAAGCACTGTGTGTCATCTGAATCACCTCAAATGACAACTCTTGCTTCAAGTCAAAGGCACTTTGACTTTTTTGACTTACATGTCTAGCATCATAATTACAGTCAGACCCCGTTAATCCGCCGTCATGTAATCCGCTCTTTTTCCTAATAAGCATCCGACTACGATTCTCAGGAACAAATCTACACTGTACCATTATAAATTACTTATGTAATCCGCCCTTGAACCTTCGAAATATCGTAGTGTAAACATAAGACACGACACATTAATTGTCGGCGATTTCTTTCAAGTTAGGTCAATTAAATGACCAACAGTGCTTCTCCGCCCACTCAACGTTTAAGAAGTTAATTAAACAAAGGAATCAAATGCAGGTATCGTTGCCGTGTCGATTCCTTTATGTCTGCACGGCTGGTTTACTTTCAATTTAATTGGTTGCTCAGTTAGGCGATGTTCAGGAGCAGAACAAACGACGGGAGTTGTGAGTGGAGAAGTGAGTGGAATTGAAACTTGGAGAGTCAGAGGTGATCCACATGCATAAAATGAGAGCCCCCAATGACCATTCTTCAGTTATTGTCTCTACTCTCTACGTTACCCACTTCATTTGATCGTTTTTTTTCGACCTGCTAGTTTAATGTAACCTAATGGTACATGAAGTACCATTAGGCCACTCTGTGGTTATTGTACGCCATTTAATTTTCATTCAATTTGTCGTCTGACATGTAATCCCCCCTCCCTTTTGCTAAATCGCCTGTTTCCATGGAAACGGAGGAGGGCGGAATAACTCAGTCTGACTGTATATACATTGTAATAGTGAAAAATTAGATTTATAAAAAATATCCTTCTATTATACTATAATGCCGTCTATAATTCTCAGACGGTTCACAGAGCCAATCATAACTCTTGATAGCTGTGTACAACCGTTGAATTTCTCAGGCCGGCAGAGTTTTCGGATGTCTGCAAGAAAGCGAACGATGGCGGAATGATCCCAGATGACATGATGCCCCCGAGTGAGTCAGAGAGCGAGGAAGACGAGGATGACTCCGAAGCGGAATTCCAGACGTGCAACCCGAATGCCCGCCCTGCCGTCACGTTCCAGGAGGAGGATCAGACATAATTATTCCTATTTAATTAGCTCTTCCTCATTTTAATACCTTCGTTTGAGGTATGGCATTTACTTTGTACAGTTTCATGAATGCGCTAAACAAAATGTTTTACGATGTATTAAATGTGTGTCACTTTTGGAATAGGCACAGATGATCATTTTGAATTTTTTTCATCATTATTCATCATTATTGTTCACCCGGATTAAAATGTTTCATGATAAACAAAATTGTATGTTATTCTTTTGTCATTTTATTCATCTTATTGAGTTAATTAGTAATAATTACTTCCCTCATTAACATGGAGAGTTACAGCTAAAATGTTTAAATCAGGGGTTAATTTACGTGCATAAATTCGATATAAGTGTCATTTTTTTATTACTAGTAGCTTAGAAGTTTGTACGCTATAAATAGAACGGCAACACAGACTCCACTTTCAGCTGAGCATCCATGGCAGTTGAGGGGGCGTGGTCTAATTCAATAAGCCACGCCCACGCCTTTGAATTAGGTCAACTCGATGTCAGATACGAGGACGAAGACCAACACAGATATTGCTTCTGCGTGCGTCAGAAGAACCTCGAGAACCTTGTTTACGACATAAAATCGAGCAGACGACAAGTAAAAGGCATTTGGTGAGGAAACAGCGGACGACGGAAGGTGCGTTATGATTCTCTCTTGCGTGCTGTTCATAACTGGGAAAATGTGAATTGACACGTGAAAAAATGTGAATCCAAACACTCTTAAATGGGAAAGTGGTGTATATAATCATTGATCTTAACTACTACTGGATCGGAAACGAGGCTCTCTGCTGTGCGCCAATAGACTGAGCTGCTTTGCGTCGAAAATACTTAATACAGTGCGCCCATTTACAGTGTAGTGCGTCCGGTGAAGTTGATGTAAATTAGGGGAATACCCAAAAATGCATAACATCAATATCACGATTCCACAACATCTTGATGCATTAAACAATTCCTCTGCAGTCGATATTATTGAAAATACGTGAACAAATATTGAAAAAATTAAAATAAATAGACTATTGTGAAATAAATTACCACAAAATCATGATCTTCCTGCCATGTTAACGTCCCATAGAACCCTGAACCACGTTGCCATATCATGAATATTACATGACTTCATGTAAAAAACTCAACATCTACTTCATCCACGTGGTATTCTGGGACGTCTTACAGCCTCATGACCCCTCCTATTGCCAATTAATACCTCTAGGGTGATTATGTAAGGTAATCTTCTCCCCATGTTAAATTCCCATAGAACCCTGAACCACGTTGCCATATCATGAATATTACATGACTTCATGTAAAAAACTCAACATCTACTTCATCCACCTGGTATTCTGGGACGTCTTACAGCCTCATGACCCCTCCTATTGCCAATTAATACCTCTAGGATGATCTTGTAAGGTAATCTTCTTCCCATGTTAAATTCCCATAGAACCCTGAACCACGTTGCCATATCATGAATATTACATGACTTCATGTAAAAAACTCAACATCTACTTCATCCACCTGGTATTCTGGGACGTCTTACAGCCTCATGACCCCTCCCGTTGCCAATTAATACCTCTAGGGTGATTATGTAAGGTAATCTTCTCCCCATGTTAAATTCCCATAGAACCCTGAACCACGTTGCTATATCATGAATATTACATGACTTCATGTAAAAAACTCAACATCTACTTCATCCACCTGGTATTCTGGGACGTCTTACAGCCTCATGACCCCTCCCGTTGCCAATTAATACCTCTAGGGTGATTATGTAAGGTAATCTTCTTCCCATGTTAAATTCCCATAGAACCCTGAACCACATTGCCATATCATGAATATTACATGACTTCATGTAAAAAACTCAACATCTACTTCATCCACCTGGTATTCTGGGACGTCTTACAGCCTCATGACCCCTCCCGTTGCCAATTAATACCTCTAGGGTGATTATGTAAGGTAATCTTCTTCCCAGT
>KB292234.1:315494-383278 GCA_000328365.1 Capitella teleta
TATTATGCAGTTGGGCAGCACTGCAGAGTCACGAAAGAACTATACTTATAGCGAATTGCAATCATATTTTACAATCATAATTCCTGTGACCAGATCGGGTCTCGACCCCAGAACCTCAATCGACCTCCACGGTTGGCATAGGATTGCAGCCAACCAGTCAAACAGACTGAGCTATTCGGTGCCCAATCAAGTCTGTTACGTCTGCTGGGTCTACAAAAAGTGAGGACTGGCTGCATGGCATGACAAAAAAGATGATGAATCAGCGAGTGATGGAAGTGGGTAAGGAAGAGTGGATGCGGTGGCTGCAAAGCACAGAGTTGACAAGGAAGTATGCGGTGGAGAAGGAAGCCGTGAAGTTGGTGAGCTATGAAGATGGTAGTGTTGGAGCGAAAGTGAAAATGCCTCTGAGGGGAGATTGCCCGTGTTGATTGCAGATATGGAGAGGAGGAAAAAGATTGCAATTGTGGAGAAAGAGTGCCAGAGGAGCATGTGTTGATGGACTGTGGTTGGTATGAACATTTGAGAGAAAAGTGGAGGGAGAGGTGGAGAGTAGAGAACGAAGATACCAACCAGGATATGATGGAATAGTCTTGTTATAAAAGGACTCGAATATTATAACCTGGCCTGACCTGACCTGCATGTCCTTCAGCAGCTTGCTGCTGCATGTCGAACTCAGAAGAAAAAGAGAGAAAAAAATATGATAATGACCTTTAAAATTTTAAAATCACGTTTAAGAAGTACTATACATGTATAATTATGTTATTCTATACTCTTAGGTCTCACAGGTCCCCTTCTGGTAAAAGTCACGAAAAGGCTGGTATCACTTTGCTCTTTTATTTGTTGGATATAAGTACTATCAGCACTATAGGAAATGTAGTAATTAACATATTAATGCTTTGATTGATGTGTAAGGTAGTGTATCCCTTATTGATTGAGCTATTTAGTGACCTCCTAAAATTTTAATTCCAACAATCTATATAGATTCATTTTGTGAGCCTAGATTAACAATTTGTAATGATTTATCGGATAGGCTACGCTGTAATGAAGGAACATCAGTGGGCAATTTGTGATGCCTCGAATGGAAGATGTCTCTAATCGGCGTTGAGGATAAAGCTTTCGCTTGTTTACCATTTACCATGTGTTTGTTTGTTTGTTTTTGTGAACAATATTGAACGACTAACTTAAATAAGCAACTTGAATGTCTTGAGAGTAGCTAAGATATAAATGTAGTTGTTGCTATACCAGAACAAATTAGTATACATCACATAATTAAAGTAAAACCTGTGTTAGTAACCAACCTAAAATCCACCCAACCACTTTAACATGTAAGTGACCCTGTATTCACCTGTGAAACACAACCAGCGATCGGTCATGTCCCAGCTATCCAAAAGGGTCTGGCTTAACAGTCCTCTTACCACTGGGACAAAAACCAATTAAGATACATGTAGCCTGTGTCCTGAGCACCCTCATGGCCAATCTACGCCTCACAGGAGGAGAGACTGAATGCATCGCACATGAGATGTCTAGGGCGCCTCCTAGGAGTGACCTGGCGTGACAAGACGCTCAACTCTGTAAGGGGCACCGAATAGCACAGTGGGTTAAACTGCTGTCTGCAATCCCATGCCGACCGTGGGGGTCGAGGTCTCGGGTTCGAGACCCGATCTGGCCACGGGCGTTATGATTGTGAATTATAATTGTAATTCGTTATAATTGTAATTCTTCAGTGACTCTGCAGTGCTGCCCAACTGCGTAACAAGGCCGGGCGCTGTGTACTACTGTCTATGGTGGTATGCAGGAAAAAGAACCCTAAGAGTAGGGGGAAACCCAGGTCCCGGGCCTTCTGTTCTGGCGCCCGTATCACACAAATGGTTTGGGTGGAGCCGTAAAACCCCATCACTCACTCACTCACTCAACTCTGTAGCTCTTGCCCGGACAATGTGCAGCAGTCTCTTCTCGCCGTTCTCGGTCATGGCCTTGATGGTGTAAGCGTTCGATCGAGCGCCTTTCTTGTGAGGGCATGGGTTGAATAATTCCAATTGGTTCAATTTCTCAAGCAGAATAATACAAAACAATGTTTGGACTCTCAAAGTAACATTTATTAATTGAAGAAAACAGGAATAGCTGATTGAACCAAATTTTAGATAACAAGAATCCTTATACAAATTAACATCATTATTATAATTGCATCAGTCAAATTCCACACCCTTAGCTATTTTTCGTTTCCGACAGCCAGGGTTTACAATGCTCATCCCGGGTTGTTTAGAAATTGGCTTCTGGAGACCCTTCCCACGCTTGTTATCATTGCCAAAATCAACCATCCCACTGACACCCGAGTCTTTACTCGTTCCCTGTTGCTGGCGAAGCTTAGATATAGTTTGCTGATCCTTTTCTGCTGAGGCTTCTAAACCACTGATACAATCTGCCATTCGGAATATAACTGCTTGCAGCTCAGTCTTCCTGATGGCGGCGGTGACTTCAAATAAATTGATGTCAATCGATTGAGTATCCCGCCCAAGGGTGAGCTTCATTTTCCGCCCAAGTTCGGCTAATACGAGATTTTTCTGCTTGAATGCTTCTCTGTGGTGAGAAAAAGAATGCTAGCAAGGTAACCAACACTGAAAACGGCCCAATTGGGTAACCTTATTTTTATGAGCACGTTTGACACATTGCCGTCTGGTGAGTGACCTTCAATGTCCTCTTTGGAGAGTTCAGCCCTCCAGAGATCTATCCCATTGGTAGAAGAAATATTAAATGAATCCTTCTCCATTCGGGTGTAGCACAAGAACCGACTGCAATATGGACACAATTCAGTTCAAAATGTAAAAAAAATATTCGGAAGTTGCCAGTTCACATTAAACGTATTGATGGTGCCACGCCAGGCCCAATAAACTCTGAAATATTAAAATTATGTACAAGTATGGCATTGATTGGTTAGCACATCATGTCGATTGGTGTGAAGACAGATACGCTGTGGTCGCAATATCAACCATGTCAATTTTGAGTCCTCATTCGGCAAAAGTTTTAACTCAAGTGTAGGGATCCATCTTAGTACAGAGCAGCGATACAGGCAATGGTAATGCAGGTGAACACAGTGTTGAGAGTAGCGAAAACCACACCCTTGAATATGCCTCCCCCTTTTGGACACCCCATCTGGAAATAACACATCAATAATATCGAAAGAATACAAATGAGAGCAACAAAAACTTTACCCAACTTACGTCACCTGCCCTACCCCCAACGACTGAAAAAACTCGGACTGCCAACCCTGACCTACAGACGACTACGGACTGACTTGATTGAGATCTACAAAATCCTCAACAAACTGACCACCATCAAACATACAGACGTATTACCCCCCATTCAAACTACATCGACCCGAAGACACAAATTGACCAAACATAGGACAAAGACGAACTACTTACTCGACTCCTTTCGACACTGCATCATAACAGCATGGAACTCCCTCCAAGCAGACACCATCAATTCTCCCAAACATTAACACCTTCAAATCTCACCTAAACAAAACTTACAAACACCACCCCCTAAAATTCAACCACACCAACATCTAAAACTCAACATCCATCTAATCAAATAACAAAATAACAACAATTAAGCAAGGGTCAAGGAGAGTTTTTCTCACTATTTATAACCCAGGAAGTCATGTCAGGTCAAGGAAACGGGTCATGATGATGATGATGATGATGATGATTCACCAATTAACAGTCAACTGAGTACAGAACTAGCTCCCCAGAGGTAGCGGAACAGGTAATATAGACTATGCTACTGCATGGTGAGCTCGTACAGGACTTGACCTGAAATATGCCCTGGATAAAATGTTTCCCTACAACCCTGGTGTGGTGAGCGGGTCATGATTCACAGGACAAATACTTAGTATAATACTCATAGTCATACTGTCAGTGTCACCAGTAAGTTAAGTACAGGACTAACACAACCGCTTACCTGTTTTCAGCGAAAGTCGTTTTCACAGTAGCTTGTAAATCTGCAGATTGAGTATCAATCACTATATCCTTAAATTGCGACATTTTGATCCAGTAGCGATCACGAGAAGATTTACAAGTTATAAGTGACAGGTAAGCACTTTTGATCGGGCGATATTACAATGATATAATGACATAAACAATGTAATGGTACACCAAATTCGGTATGTAAGGAATCTTAGTTTCCTTTTCGAATGCAAACTTTCATAGAGATTTTAATTTAAGATTCTTATTTTGGCGACCCTTATTAAAATTTCGAATGAAGCTGATCATTGTTTAATTTTCATTATAATATGTTGTAAATTATATTCAATGAAAATGAATTGAAGAATTTTAACGAAATTGTAAAGAGAGCCCAATGTGGTGCTGGGACTGAAATAATATAAACAGCCCTTCACTTCAACATCATAACGTTCTACACTGAAGCAGACGATACGGCGCTTCTTTCGAAATCCATCACTTAAATTGTCACATTACCTTCGGACTCCATACGTTGCCTTGGGCTATTTCCACGGAACAATAAGAACTGAGTCGTTGCGACGTCAATGGGGATGTTTTCAGTTGACGATTTGGATATCAACCCGAGAATAATTAGCTCACTAAAAAGAGGTACTGCTAGTACTAGTACAGATTCTCGGGCGAGGTCTGTAGACTGGTAGACCCCATATGGTCCATATCTACTCGCTTATTGGTGAGACCCCTGTGATCCCAAGAGGCAGCGTAGTGTACACAAGAGTGTGTGTGTTACCCCAAGGAGCTATACCAGTACTAATACTGCAGATGCTAAGTATTGCTGCTTATCTTTAATAGTACTAGTAATAGCAGGATCTTTGTCCTTTGAATCATGACTAGTGATGGGCGAATATTGAATTTGTCCGAATATTCAAAGTCAATGCTTCAAGCAGTTAATATTTTTTGTAGCCGAATACGGAGCCGAATATATAACAACTCAATTGCATCAATACTAGTACCTTCATTATATAGGCTAGTGAGCTCAATCAAGTGATGCTTCTTCAGGCAGCTAACCAATTAGGAACAGCCGCCATGTGTTTGGTCATGTTCAGCCATGCACTTTGATGCTCTGTCTTTTTAAAGCCACTAAGTTCATTGAAATTTACAATAGTGGACCCGGTGATATTCCACTGATAATGCCTTGAGCCCCTAAGCAATCAAAGAATAATTAAGTTGTGCTTAATTAGACCATTAGATCATATTAATTAATATCAATAAAACTTAATTAGATCATATTTGTATGATCATCACTTCAAATTCTTTAAAACAGACATCAATTTGGCTCTATAGTTTTTAACACGTGGCGATACATCATACCAGATGTACAGAGAATCTACTACTTAAGCTTCAGCTAACATACTACAGCGAGACATGCAATCTTATTCATCTGTGCTACTCTTTTATCTAGCTTCCTGAGGACCATTACGGACGCGAAATATTATGATTATATTATTTTCATTATAATCATAAATGCTGTGCATAACTTTCATTGGAAGTGCACGAGATGGTGATGCGTAATCGGGTTGCCATGGAAATCAAGAGTAATCTCTTGAGGTCACTATGAACCAATATTGTAATCATGAAACTTGTCTGTTACCAGCTGTATGTCATAATGTCGTCATACTCGATTGGGATGGGAACTATTTATTGAACTACTAAGTGCTTTTAGTCTCATTAAGTTTTGTTTTTTTTTCTCCAGCTCAATTAGCATGCAGAGATAACTGTTAATGCCATAGAGTCAGTGAGATATTTTGTTTGACAAGAACGCCGCTAATCTCAGTTAAAGTTATCAACACGTCAAAAAAAAAAATATATATATTTTCTCCTCCATCTTATTTTCATCTTTTCTTCATACATACTATATAATTACATACACTTTTGCAAGTTTTATGTATAATAATTAATATTACTAATAATGTTCAATTAGATTTCTATTCCTTAAAACAATCCTAATACCCTTTTTGGAACCAGCGCATCTGACTGACCTGAAGAGCATTTTTCATCTCTCCAACTCAGAAGTGGAAAAAATCACTGGACTTTCAAGTAAAGATGTAACAGCATTTTTTCAAGCAGCCTCGCTAGCTGTGCCTGCCCCCAAAGCAGTTCAAGGTAATCAATGTAACATAATGTAATCCCAAATGGTTATAATAATTTTAATCTCTTATTATTATTTATTAAGTGATTTACTCTACAATTTTAATTAAAATTTAATTTGATTAAATTGAATAATAAAATTTTAACTCAATTCCAGTCTTGGATTTAAAGAAAAATGAAGGGCAAACATTTCTCACAACAGGCTGTGAAGTTTTGGATGCATTTTTAAAAGGTAAAACTCAAAATATTATAATAAATTTGACTTAATTTGGACTCTAAGATTAGCTCGTATTTGATATTAAACTTTTTTTTGTAAACGAGAAGTGGGGAATTCTCATTAACCTGTGATTTCTCAGGTGGAATTCGTCTACAGTGCATCACAGAAATCGCTGGGGAGAGCGCAGCCGGAAAGTCGCAGCTGTGTTTGCAGCTGAGCATCACATGTCAGCTGCCAGTAGATTTGGGAGGATTAGAAGGCGGTGAGAGATTAATTAATTAATTAATTGATTATCTACATCAACAAGAATTGTTCTCATGGAAAGCCAAAATAGATGGTGATGTACCTGTCTCCAAAGTCATCACATTCTGACAAGAGCGTGTGCGACAATTCTTGGCAGCCAGGGGCAGGAGTTTTATTTTATTACCTTATTCAACCACATTATACCATTTTAAATGATTGCAATTAATTGAAATGCACTAATTGATTCTTTATTTGTGTTTCTATATACACAGAGTCCTAATTGAGATACTTGACACTAAAATATTCACCCAAAATAGCGACGAAAAACATGATGGCCGCTAATTTAATATTCCGTCCTTTTTACGAATATTTAACATTACTAATGTGTCCCTGGTGTATGACTTATCAGTCACCAAAAGCACTGTTTTTGATGACCTGGGGCTGAAATAGGCTGTATCAGATGAGTGGTAGGAAATCAGTGATGAAGAAATTTCAAAATCAGTGTTCAAATTTATAAATAGCAAAATTTTCAAGTAAAATCTCCATTACGAACCTTTAAATACAACTTAGAGACTTTATATTCTGCACAAGTGTTGTGTATTTATTCCCGCATATATAATGTGAATTATGCATTTATAGTTTTATGATTACATGACTAACAACACTATATTGTTTGTATAACGATTAATAGCCCTTGAGTGAAATTTTCAAACAGCTGTGATTTTTTTTGCACATGGTCTATTGTCAGGGACTTTTGATATATTGTTATTGGCGGCATATTGCAACACATAGCCAAAAATTACCTTGTAAGTTGTAGTTATTCTCTCCCCTTTTATATCCTAATACCCCTCTGTGCTAGTAGGATGCTTGTGTTCGTGAGAGATCAATTTATTGCACAACAATAAGAACATAATGTATATTTATTGTAATTGATGAAAAGTTGTGTTTAATTCCTCAGCTGCGGTGTACATTTGCACAGAAGATGCTTTCCCGAACAGACGTCTTGCGCAGATGGTCAATCTACTGCGATCACGAAGTGCGGACAAAAGAGTAGCTGATATGTCATTTATGGACAAGATCTTCATTCAACACGAAGCAGATTTAGTAAGTACTCAAGGACTTCCAACCTTTGCACAAAAATAAGAAATCAAAACTCACAATTTACTGCTAACTATCCGTAGTATGAAAGCAAATATTATTTTTCATTTCAGGATGGATTACGTACGTGTGTTTTTTATCGCTTGCCTCAGTTGTTGAAGCATCGAAACATAAAACTCATCGTCCTCGATTCAATAGCTGCTCTGTTCCGCACGGAATTCACTGTTGAGCAGATGGCGCCACGAGCCAAACTGCTCTCACAATTTGGTTCTCAGCTGAGGAAACTGGCTCATATGCACAATGTTCCTGTCGTGTGTGTTAACCAAGTGAGTCAGACGGCTTGATTATTGGCAGAGAATTACTGAATATAATTTGAAAAAAAACTGAAATACTGGATTCCTAGCTTTAGAATTAATTAATTAATTTAGAATTAAATTTGTGTTATGTATCATTATGGGTCACTCAAAAGTCGTATTCGTCTTTTGGAATGCATATTCTGTTCATTTTATACCACTTGTATGAATGAATGAATTATTCAATTATTGAATGAATAAAGATTTAATTATTATTAATAGTATTATTATTATTATATTATTATCATATTATTATTATAGTATTAATATAAATCCTATCATTTGCTACAATCTCAAAACTATCACTTTTCGTGTTTGAAGACGTGACATTTATTATAACATTATAAACACAATCTCTTCAACGGATCGTAGGTTTCTTCAAGAACTGTTTCAATTCCAGGTATCTGATTCGTTCTGCCCCGAAGGACATGAGGATGGTACAAAGAGCTCAAAGCGACTAGTTCCTGCCCTAGGGCTCTCCTGGTCATCTTTGGTGACTACTCGTCTTATGCTGACCCGCTCCTCACGGCACATGACCTACACGTCTCGCTCTACTGGGTCGTCTTATGATGTTAATGTGAGGGACATGGAAGTTGTCTTCTCGCCGTATTTGCCAAACACAATCTGCCGATTTGTGATCGATGAAGACGGTTTCAAAGGATTGGCTTAGAGTTTCTCATCTTTTTTGTTTTTATTTTTGGCGTTTTATTTTTATTTTATTTTGTCATCATCTCTTATTGTTATTAAAGGTGTTCTTTTGTCTCGAATGTTATTTACCAATAAATATTTTTTTCACGTTGGAATTTCAATTATTCATCTAGCATTCGTGCACTACGCCTTTTCCAAAAGCATTCCACTTTCACAGTGGATGGCACATAATCCAGCACAGAGGCCTGTTCTCTCTGATGTAGAATGTGCGGGTCCACGGCAAAACAGGTCACATGGGTCATGATAATTTTTTTTAGTTAGAGGCTGACATTCTCCTGAGTATTTTGGTGCAAAAATCATGTAGATATCTCAAGGGGTTGCGAAGTTACAGCTCATCTCCTGACGCTTTTGTGAATATCCTGTTTGTTTATTCGTTGTTTGTTTGTAAAATTGTAAATATCCATTGCGGGCACATACCCATGTTCTGGGTCAGACCCTCTCACTTCACTTGTGTTTTTTTTTCTTTTCTTTTTGAATAAACACATTTTTGAATTGAAAAAAAAAAAAAAAAAAAAACTTCAAAAATCATCATTCCGAGAAATTCGTGATTGAAAGTCTAGATTATTATTACTAATATTCATTTAGGCATATATCAGACCAAAGGTATCATATCATGATGAAATTTGACATGCCTGTTCTCCTCATCTGGGTGCCTATTACAGACAAGTTTCATCAAGATTAAGCTTTGGCCAAAAAAAAAAACATGAAAAATCACAGAATCCGAACTGAATAATTTATTTGATATTCAAGCTACAGTAAGAACAATTAAATTTGATTCTCCTGGGGTGGAGGAGGAGGCATGACATTATCAGGCCTTGCATCAGAACTGAAAAAAAAAGAGAGCATAATGTAGTGAATATGCAAACAACAATTGAATTTTATTATTAGTATAAGAATTTCTAGAAGCTCTATTCGTCCTCTTTAAAGATGGCTTAATTAGGGGGTAGGGGTGGAGGCGTCCTTTATCCTCGTCACTGGTAGGGCCAACAGCACACTCAACACACACCCATAAATAAACTTGAAGGCGGAGATGCAAATTAGCTGCCCCTCATGCATATAGATATTTCTTGGATGCTCTCTTCTTCTGGCGCTTCGATCAGCTTCGAAATGCACGTAATGCCGGACACTTTGATTCCAGCAGCAATCAGTCGAAGGTGCATCATATTCTGTTTACCTGGTTGCAGACTTAGGTTGAAAAAAATCAGTAGGAATAGCTAACTTACAATATGGATAGGCAGCCATGTCCATTTTCATGTTGGCCATCTCTTCAGGTGTGAATAGCTGGCGGCAGGGACCATTTCATTAGTGCTAGCTGGCAACTGCATCTGGAGAAAAGAATTGTACATTAGTCTTGTCAGACTTGTGCGCAACTGAATCAAACACACTACGCTATAGGAGTATAGCTCCCCAAGCCGTAGCGTAGTGCACACATAGCTGTTCCTACTTTATTATGCTGTATATAACAACACTTTTATGCCACCCATGCCCACAAAATACCCTCAATTATGTTAGCATGATATTAAGACAGATGCACCCCGTAAGCTCAAAGTGGTTTAACCCGAAACCCGATTGGATGCACTCGAGAAGTCGCCATTTTGTTTTCCATGGCACGCGGTTTCAGCGGCTTTGATAGCTTCGTTGTATTTTCACAAATATCTGCAGAATTATATTACATGTTGTGAACAAAATCCTCAGTATAAAAATAATTATCAAGAAGGCTGTAACTATTTTTAACGCATAATTCGATAAAAAGTTCAGAACTCATTCCAACCCTCCGCGGATATTTCCGTGATTCGACCCATCAAGGATTAGTGCGCAGCCGGAAATCCAGAATCGTCACCGATCGTGAGAACAGACGTTATAAATTGTAGAATTGTATTAGTTACTCCCAGATTTTACAATATATTCAGCTCGGTAACGTTTTATCACCAATTATTAAACATATCTAGTGTACTTTCTGGTAAAAGGAAGGCTTTAAAGTTTAAAAAAAACTATGTTTCCCGGAACTTCCGTTGACGGTTGCCATGGATATGAGATGTACACAACTTTTGTTTACATAACTAGTTCTGCTGGATGTCTTCATCATAACTCTGTTGGTCTTCGTTGTGATAAGACGTGTTTTCGGAGTATTGTTCATGTATTATTTGCATGGATATAATTGTTATATAACCATTCATATTCCATGGAATATTGTGATTGGATTATTTCATTCAACTCTTTGGATTAAATTGTGTTCAAGCAATAAATTGAAAAAAATCCATACTCAACAATGGATAAGAAATCCATGGCCGCGCGGCCAATAGATGGATAGTTCATGGTGTGGGTAGAAATCCTGCTCTCAGGCAGGCCACTGGGATATCTGATCCATGCGACTTTCTTTGAGGCGCTCCAGGAGGAGCCAGGAGTCGCTACGATATAGTGGAGTCACACGACTGTGGCTGCCATGAGCGAGATTGATCAGGCTGTGATAGAGCAGTTTAACCATTTATAAATTTTATTTATTTATTCATTTATTTCTTTTATTTATTATTTTATTATTTCTATAAATATTATTTTTTCTCCTCTCCGGCAACCAACTGGCTGAACAGCCAATCACAGCCTCACTTTCTCGTCGGTGACCACAGATTGGAGACTCCATGCCATCGTAGCCACTCCTCACTGAGACAGTCGCATGGACAGGTCAGACATCCAACGGCCCCCCTGCTAGCAGGGATTGCGCACACCCTGGACTCAGTAGACACCCTTTGGCTTTTAGGTACCCTCTGTGGCATGCCACCCTGCTGGTAACATAGCCACAAGGTACGCGCCTAAACTTAAATAGGTAGGCTAATAAATGCACCATAGTTAGTTCTGCACATGAGCGCATAAGCCATTAGCCGGGCGGCCCTAGTGCAGGGGACCCGGGGGTTCAGGGTGGTTGAGTCCAGCTTGATGCAGTCTGAACAGCTGCATCAAGAAGGTGTGAATACATTTTTTAAACCTCTACATTTAGAAATACATCATAGAGTCATTTTTTTTAAACAATTAAGCTGGTTCCCATGGAAACAAAATTATTAACGAAAAGGGTGGACTATATTACATAACCAATTTACAGTGGTACTAGTACATGAGGTATTCGTCAAGCCACGTGGCCCTGTTAATGTTTTGATCAGCTGATCGCCATGACCCACTGAATAAGAGTAGGAATGCTTACTGGTACATGCATTTGGTTTCACACTGCAGATATCAATTTAATGAGAACAAGGGAGATCGGATAACGGACTGAAGGAGAAATTCAACATCTGATTACATATATTGCATTACATATTCGTCAAATGGTTGCCATCCTAGCATTGTTTTTGTGGAAAAGCTCTCTGAATTATCGCTAATTTAAAAGGCAATATGTGCTTCCAACACAAGTGACTGATATCAGTGGATTCGTGACTGATCGGGGATCACCCCGGTGCCCATATTGATTGAAATCATTGCATGTTTGGGACGGGATGGGGTTTTTAATTTTGCCCTGTTCCAAGACCGTCCATTTCACGCACATTTGACCCCGTCACGCTCCGCTGGCGTCGAGGAATACCACGGCTGTGCACCTGGACCCAGTTCTCACTTACGCTATAAGCGGTCTAGAAAGTGCCAGCATCGATGAGGTTAAGCGATGCTGTACCACCTTTTGCACCACGGATGAGCTGGCACAAGCTAAGACCGTGCTGTGGGAAGCTGCGGACGATCATCGGTCGCAATGTTGCGCGCCAGGGCTCAACCAAAAGCTCTAAGGCTGAGAATATTACCGATGAGGTAGTTGTTGCTCTCTCAAAGCTTCTTAATGCTAAGGCAGTGCCCAAGTTTGCAGTAGGCCCTGACCAGCTGCACAGGGTGAAGCCCCAAGAGATCCTCTCCGTCAGTGTATGTGAGAGACTAAAAGACGTTGAAACTGAGCTAGAACTTCTTAAGTCGCTCTATGCCCGCGTAGATGGCATGGAACGCATGGTGAAGAAACCGAAGTACAACTCAGTTGCAGCCACGGGGCCCACGGCCCGCCGGCCCACGTCTAGGCCTGCAGCCAAACCCCAGGCCGTCAAAAGCAGACAGCCACACCAAGCACCAGATCATCGGGTTGGGGCCGATGGTTTCACTGAGGTGATGGGGCGCAAAAAAACGGCGTCAGAAAAGGAAACAAGTCATTGGGACTAAGTCAGGAGTATCTCTCAAAGTGGCGCCTCCTCAGTGCAAAAGTTTCTTTGTCGCGCGATTTGACCCTGACACACCGGGGGACGCCATTGAGGAGTTCCTACGAGAGAACCATGTCGACGCCCCTCAGGCCAGCTTTCGTGTCGATGTAAAGCTTGACGATTTTGGCAAGGTGTACAACGCCGCTTTTTGGTCGAAAGGAATTCTAGTTGACAAGTTCTACAACCGACCAAAACGAGTGAACGACAAGGAGGCGCCTCGCGGTTCCTCTCCACACGATGACCAGCCGCCGCCACTGGAGAGTGAGGACGGTGACCCCCTGCTGCCCAACGAGAATGAATCGCCTGCTGATCTCGTAGCGCAGGCGAACACTGCTCAGTCCACATCTCCCGCTGAGCAGAGTGCGCTAGCATCCACGGAGACGACGACGAAATCAGTATGGGACTACTGAGCCGAACACTGAGACTGTGTACATACAACAGTCGCGGAGCTGCCGCCGATAGGATTGCTTACATCAATAGACTACTTCAAAATTGTGATGTGCTCCTTATACAGGAACACTGGTTATACCAGGATGATCTACACAAACTCTGTACGGACGCTGATCACCTTGTTACCGGTGTCTCAGCAATGGACGCTGGTCAGCTGCGATTGGGACGGCCACATGGAGGCTGCGCCGTCCTCTACAAGAAGTCCTTGAACTCTACGGTCTCTCCTTTGGAGACCAAGTGTAGGAGACTCCACGCCTGCATACTGACTCTCTCGTCTTCTTTTCAATGTGTACATGCCTTGTGACACAACATTTGATGTGGAATATGAGCAAAATTTCACGGATGTACTTACCGAAATCGAATGCCTGATCAATATTCATTGTGATGTTGACATTGTGATTATGGGTGGATATTTTAATACTGATGTCAGTAAGCCTATGTCTTTACATCGTGGGCCCCTAACTGAATTCTGTGCTAGGCTCTAGGCTCTAGGCATGTGTCTTACTGTTCCCTCTTCCCAAGTCGATTTCACATATGTTAACTCGGCTACAGGAGCCAAATCGGTTTTGGATCATTTCATTGTTTCTCATAATGTTTTCAATGGTGTATCATATGTCATTGTGCCGTTTATGCAAGAAACGGAAATATAAACTCGGAGTCGTTATATCGTTCTTTATGGATTTAATAATAATCATAAAGCTGAAAAGCAAAAGAATTGAAATTATTAACTTACAGAAATACAATTAAACTTGACACACAAACTTGTGGCAAAACCGTGTGCTCCGAGTGATCCAGCTTGAGATTTTGCCCTGAGCACCCAGAGCCGTTCAAATATATATACAGCAAAAATAAAATAAAAAAATGAAAATAAAAAATAAAACACGAAATTGAAATTGAAATTGAACAAAACAAAATTCACTCATGGCACATGACAAAATTCACTCATGGCACATGACAGTCATTTTGCATGATGGTGATAACTTATCAGACCATCATCCGGTCCGGCTTGAACTATGTTTTGATGTTGAGTATAGCACTTGTTGTCAAGCGCAACCCAGCCCGAGACACGCTTGGCACCGAGCAGGCGAACTGCATTTGCAGCGCTATCGAGAGCATCTCCGAAATGAACTCTTAATCCGAGTGGAAATCCCGACAGAGGCTCTCGCATGCAGAACATTCAACTGCTCTGACCACCTTGATGATCTGAAAGTTTATTATGCTGCTCTCATGAAGGCGCTTGCTTCATCCGCAAATGCATGCATACCGGCTCGGAAAAAGAAGGCGATGGTCGGAGCACGTGGCTATATTCTGGCACAGCATGTGGCTCGGCGGTGGTCAGGTGCGCGGCGGATGGCTTCTCGCGATCATGCTTAAGACTCGAGCAGAGTATAAACACGTGTCTCGCTGGGTTGTGCGAAATCAGGAGAAATTAGTAGCAGGTCGTATGGCTGACGCATTATGTGAGAATCGCAGCCGAGATCTCTGGAGTGAGATTAAACGAGTGAAAGGCAGCAACTGTCGGCAGTCGAATGTCATCAACGGTGCAGTTGGCAGTGACGATTCTTGTCAAGTGTTTAATGAAACCTACAAATCTCTGTATCAGTCTGTTCCGTCAAGCGAGTCGGAGTTAAGCATTCTCTATGAGGAGTTGAACACAGGCATCCGCGATAAGTGTCAAAGTGGTGCATGCTATTCAGATCATTGTATTAGGACGGCTGATGTTCTTACGGCTGTCGCAAAGCTTAAACCGGGAAAATCAGACGCAATTCCTGATTTGACGTCAGACCACTTTATTTATGCATGTCATGGTTTCATTGTTCATTTAGCCCTATTTCTCAATTCTATGTTGTATCACTTTGACGGGAGCACTGTGATGTCTCAATTCGTCCTTGTACCTATACCCAAGTACCATAAGAAATCTCTCAATTTGTCGTCTAATTATCGATCAATTGCTATTAGCAGTATTGTGGGCAAATGCCTAGATAATGTCATGTTAATGCAGCACGCCTCAGTACTTAGCACTACACATCTTTAGTTTGGATTTAAGCCACACCATAGCACGAGTCAATGCACGTATGTGGTAAATGAGGTAATTGACTTCTATGCCCAAAAAAGCTCCCTCGTTTATGTTACCCTCCTGGACGCATCCAAAGCTTTTGATAAAGTGCATTTTGGAAAACTTTTTAGAATGTTAATAAACAAAGGTTTATGTTCAGCAGTGACATTACTATTGCTCTCCATGTACACATGCCAGTCGTCGTCAGTTGGCAGGGTGTTAGGTCAAATAGCTTCGACTGTAAAAACGGCGTAAAACAAGGCGGCGTCCTGTCACCCGTACTATTTTGTGTTTATATTGAAAAATTACTCGTGTTACTTGATCAGTGTGGTGTCGGTTGTCATATCGGTCATGTGTTCGCGAGTGCAGTGGCGTACGCCAATGACGTCACCCTGATGGCGCCGTGCTTGACCACTATGCAGAAAATGCTTGATATATGTAGCCAATATGCCAATGAATTTGACCTGAAATTCAATGCTTCGAAAAGCCATGCTTTGCTCTTCAATAGTCGTCAATACTGTTATCCACTGCAGCAATTGTTCCTATGTGATAATCCTATTGTTTTCGTTGATAGCGCAGTTCATTTAGGCCATTATATCGGGAAAGTAGCACCAAAAAGAATCTGGAGAAAATTGCCAGAAACATTAATGTTAGGGTGAACTCTCTTTGTACTAACTATCAGTTTGTTCCTGTTGATATTATTAGTGTTTTGTTCACATCATATTGTTCTAGTTTTTATGCTTTTCAATTCATTGACCTGTCAGCTGGGGGATTCCAAGCTCTTGATATTGCTTGGAAGAAGTGTGTTCGTAGAATATTTAAGATGCCCCCTCGCACGCGATCAAATTTGTACACTGTTTATTTGACAAACCTGCACCCAGAATAGAATTATGTCACTTTGCAAACTTCTTGACCCACTGTTTTTCCAGCACGAATCTGCTTCTTCGCACTTGCACTAGGTTATCACATTGCGGTTTTTCTGGAGTTGACATGAACTTTAAAGAGATGCTCTCCTTTTGTAAAATCAATTACCTGATTTTTTCTTCTGAATGTGGTATATCAATAGCACAGTTAGTTCACAAGACGTGGGCTGCTACCACAAACCCTGATGATCTGAAACTGATTTTTTTTTCTTTCCGTTTTATACTTGATTTTTGTATTTGAAGACGATACTTGTAAACTTTGAGTTTGCGAATAAATGATTATTATTATTATTACTCGGTGACATACACCACACCCACACCATGGTTGCATAACGTACAACGAAGACGTATAATTATTCACACAGAGATCGCTATCCTGCCTTTGCGGTATGTGCATCATGTACTAAACATTTATGCAGGTATTATAATTAGGAGGTATTCAGTCCAATAACAACAACGCTCAGCTGCCGGATTATAACGGTACATTCAAGTCGCATGATTACGTTATGAATGGCATAATGGCAGGCTGTACATTTTTGATTTTCTAATTTTTTTTTTTTTTTTTTTTAATATACTTTGATTTCGATTGAATATGTTTCAACAAAAATCCGCATTTGCCAGGATTTATAAACCACTTAGTTTGCATTGATTGGAAAATTCTAAACGCAAATGAAATAATTATAATGCAGTGAAAGGAATACCGGTAAGCCAAAAAGACATCAGTCGTACAAAAAATTATGACTTTTAATCTCATTCACAACAGATTCACTCACAAGAAACCAGCAATAGGATACTTAGTAGGTAGCCACAGGGGAAAAAAAGAGCAGGCAAAAAAAAAAAAAGAGAAATTGAAAGAAGAAAACACATTTGATGACATTGAAATAATTCCAGATTTGACATTGAATCGGGATTGAAACATTTGACGTCAATCGAACGGGGGAATGTTTAGCAGATATGTCAACTCAGTGTCGTATACCGAAGAAATAAAACCAGGTTTCAGTGCAGTGCAGTGCTTTTAATAAAAGGCGGTGAGCAAAAGAGAGAGAAATACGGCGAGCTTCGCTCTTATATAATAACGTTACGGTTCAATGAACACCACTTATTCTTGAGATACTATGAGTCCGTATTCAGTCCATAAGATAGGATTATTAGATAGGACACGCATAGGAATCATTTTTGGTGCATCAAATAACGACTCAAAGTCCATTTTTAACCAGTTCTCCCTCCCTTTAACCTGAAGGTCTTTCCTGCAAACTTTGACAGATCTACCAAAGTCGAGAATGCCTTCTACGAACCAATCCTCGCCAAATGTGTGCGCCCAAAACAATTTGAAGGACGTCCATGTCTTCGCTGGGAGGTGAAGATTTGCAAACAGGGTGATTCAATAATGCTCAAAGGTTCCACGAAAATAAAAATCAAGTATGATATATTTTGAGAAATTGTTGTTTTGTACAATGTGATCAATTGATTAGGTACAACTCTCTACCCTCATCAGATTCTGTTGAGTAACTAATATCTCTTCTATTTGACGATAATCCCATGAGGTGCTTATACATTTCACACTAGCAATACTTCCATTCGCATACTCTGCATGGAGTTATAACCTACTACTGCCCGCACATCCTTTAATGTCACCCTGACTTGAAGAGTGGCGCATGCCATGCTGGGTATGAGGCACGTGCTTTTTGGTCAAAAGAGACACGTGTCTGGCAACATACCAGGGTAAGGGCGTCAATACCATTGTGGTCATGAGAGCAAGCGACCATGTATCCTATCTCTGTGCTATTCAAATTGTTGATTGAAGATATGTAGAATTAAAATACCAATAGCTACTAGGATACTCTGGTATTCAATGCTTTCAATGTGACCAATATCAACCGTGCGGCCAGATAATATATGAGCGTCCACGGCAAAACCGGTCACAAGTCGCAAATTGCGCAAGCGAGCTATGAGCGAAAAACACCATGTGGGGGATTATAATCGGTTTTCAGGTTTTGGGCTCAGAGCCTTCATCAATCATCCGTGCACCATATCACGAAGTTTTAGGCATGTCTTAACGTTCTAAGTGCCTCAAATAAGATATTTTCCAACAGCACCCTCAAGGCATTATAGAAAAAAGTCCGAAACAATGGCCGATTATCACGGTTTTTGACCCCCCGGATCGCCAGTAGTTTTTCGGCGAAACCTGCCATATTTTATATCAACGAGAAGATCTGCAAGGGAACTCTCTTATAATGCAGTCCGAATGAATAAATTATTATATTGCCGGTCATAACCTACAATTAGACAATGTTACTGCTACTTACTTTATGATACTTCACCATAGTGCAATTATCAGATAATGTAATTTTTTCGTTAAATAAATATTACGGCTACGGTAAAATTTTCATTTCTTCTAAACAGGTATGCGTTTATTGCCTTTATATGGGTGTATATTATTATATTATATATTATTATATATTATTATATTATATTTTATTATATATTATTATATTATATATTATTATATTATATATTATTATATTATATATTATTATATATTATTATATTATATATTATTATATATTATTATTATATATATATTTTATTATATATTATTATATTATATATTATTATATTATATATTATTATATTATATATTATTATATTATATTTTATTATATATTATTATATTATATATTATTATATTATATATTATTATATATTATTATATTATATTTTATTATATATTATTATATTATATATTATTATATTATATATATATATATTATATTATATATTATTATATTATATATTATTATATATTATTATATTATATATATTATTATATTATATATTATTATATTATATATTATTATATTATATATTATTATATTATATATTATTATATTATATATTATTATATTATATATTATTATATATTATTATATTATATTTTATTATATATTATTATATTATATATTATTATATTATATATTATTATATTATATATTATTATATATTATTATATTATATTTTATTATATATTATTATATTATATATTATTATATTATATATTATTATATATTATTATATTATATTTTATTATATATTATTATATTATATATTATTATATTATATATTATTATATATTATTATATTATATTTTATTATATATTATTATATTATATATTATTATATATTATTATATTATATGCAGAGCTACAAAGGTCCATACTGTACAAAGTGGTATATAGAGGTCACCGATAATGGATAATACCGGTAGACCTACATGTATTACACAAACAGTACCAATTGCACTTATTTAATCATTTAAACTTTTCAGAACTTGTACTTGTATAATAAGAACTATGAAGGTTTGTGTGGAATTGGTCGATGATTCTTCATCTATGGGACATTACAGAAGGAACATTTGAGCTCAGTCACCCAGTGTACATTTGCTCTCTAAGGGACGGTTCAATACTATGTGCAGCGGAACACTCCAGTATGGTGCATGCTGCTGGATGCTAGTCAGGCCTTTGATAATGTGCAGTATACGACACTCTTTCGCCGTCTGCTCCAGAAGAACTTGTGCCCTCGGGGTTGTTGGGTGCTTCTCACCATGCACACTGGTCAGGCAGTTTGAGTGCGGTGGGGTTGTACCACCTCTTTTGCCTTCAATGTCCGCAGTGGGGTAAAGCAGGGTGGAATTCGGTCTCCAGTGCTCTTCATTATTTATGCAGATATGCTGTTTGAGGCCCTAAAGAGTTCTGGGCTTGGATCTATATGCGTGTGTATTTTGCTCTTATATTACTTGTATTATGTATACTGTCCATAATTGTTGTGGTAAATAAAATTTTAACATCTGAAATTCAGTCTAAACTTCTCTTTTCTCTATCGCATCGCACACGGATATCTGCGTATCGCTCATTGAGTTATAAAATTATGCAACAGTGTATCGACGATAACACGTACTACAGATGTATGTTTAATAACTAGCATGTATAAACAAGGGAAACGAATTGAGATAAAAAGAGCGCCTGTATCAACTTCAGTTCTAGCTTGTGAGTGACACATTTGATCAGTTGAAGCTCTGGTCAGTTTTGGGTGAGCGGAAGTGGTGGTCGTTGTTCGTTCAAGTGGAAAACCCAATAGGGGCGGCTTCAGTGGTTATGCAATAGGCCGTCTCCTTGTCATCTAAGCTCCTTGCCCCGAAGCCACCAAGCCGTGAAAATACGGCTGGCTGAAGCATCAATTCGACGGCTAGCCGGCTTAGCCAACCTTTCTTCACGGCGGCGGCTAAGTGAAAATCCCAGCTCAAGCCGGCTCAGAGCAAGCATAATTTCTCACTCTCTCTCGGGAGTCCAAACATATTTACACTCAGCGCCAAATGCAAGGCAACAGCATGCACCCTTGCAAAACTATTTAATCACTATTATTTTCAAATTTATGAGGAATTAAATTAATAATAATTAATAATGTAAGTTAATTATGCATTTGAATTTATGCTATATAAGAGAAATTATCTTATAACCCTTTATAAACAAGATATATAACCGAAATTATTTGGAGGACATTATAGTCAAGAATCCACAATGCGCATTTTCTCTCTGGATTAGTTGATAGTTTATTAGATAGTATTTCATTTATATCAAATATACACTATGAGTAAAAATAGTATGAAGAATGACAGATACTTAGATACAAGAACCAAATGATCGTACCTAATTATATTACAGCATCTACATCGGTATGCCTAATATTTGTCGACAAGTATACTTGAGGGAAAACATTATCTGCGCTATGCGCCGCTATCAGAAATCAGCATCAAAGAAAACTTATGAAACCTCCTAATTGTAGAGACAAATAAAAAAATCGTTGAAATGAAGGACAAACTGGATATGATAGTGGTATTTTGTAGACTCAGAAATGAAGCCTACGGAAATGAAAATAAAAACTCTAAAGAAAGGCGATCATGATCAACAATTGCTTCGAAGTATTCTACATTTCTGGCGCCATGTACAAAACGCTATAATTACATGATTTTTTTTGTCTGATTTTTTGTCTGATTTTTTATTTTTTATTTTCTCTGAGCCGCACTTGGCCAATAGCGACGGATGTTAATGCATGCACGTACAGGTAGAGCAAATAACCGAATGAATGATGCAATATCGCAGTTGACAGCAATTAATTTGTTCTTATACGCGGCCAGACATCATTCAATTATGCGCCACTCAAGCATTTGAGAAATTCTGCTCTTATCGTGACTTGTTGCCTAAACAAACCCTGAGTGTATTCAACAATCAATGACGACAGAAGATGTCACTATTGTTCCAACATTGAGCTAACCTAAAACAAAACACACAGCTGTACTGAAACGGACGTAATACAGAGGAGGGGATGTTATAGGGATGAGGGATGATAAGGTGCAAAGAGTCGCATCTTAAAGGGAGGGAGAACTGGTTGAAAATGGACTTTGAGTCGTTATGCACCAAAAATGATTCCTATGCCTGGCCCACACAAGGAATATCATCGCTAACGATTTCGCCGGAGATATATTGCTAATTAGGCGTGACGTCAGTCGCTGACATGAAACACCGAGTTCCCCATCTTTTACAATGGGTCTCGTTATATCAGCGTGTCCTGCGACTAAACCTCTGGATATTTTTTTATTTTTTTTTTTTTCGGAAATAGATAGAATAATCATTTTGACACCAGTCAGGCGCGAAAAAAAAAATATTTTTCGCTATTTTTCTTATTTTAACAAGCGATTTTCTAGGACACCTACCATGTTTCTCATCCTGAAACAGTAATGAGGTCAGCCAGAGTGCACCACGCATGCGCTTTCGTTTCGTAAACAACAAAGATGTCCTTTTATGGCGAAGATGATCTGCTCTGATTGGCTGAAATCTATAGCTTCACGAGGACAACGGGACCAATCACGGCAAACCCTCAGCTGACGTTTGCCTCCTATACTTCGCAATGGAAGTCATTCTCCCATAGGCGCGATGCTAACCCCGATATTCGGAATGCATTATTTCCTTACGCTTGCATCCAGGCATGGTGTTATTGGCACGGAATGTTATCAATTGGTGTTATGAGTCAATAGAACATCACTTAAAATTCAGTTCCTCATCCCTTTAATTCTCAACAATTACCTTTTATTGCAAACAATGTAATTCATACGATTTTCATGACGGCACATGTACATGGCGGATAGCCGTTTTGCCACGGTTGGCTGACGGCTCAAGCCTCCATGGTGGCGGCTGGCGGCGGCGGCTGGCGGCGGATTCGGGGTTTAATTGCGATCTTAATTGTACTAATCTATGTGTATAATCATAACGCACAAAAAGAGCACAGAAAGCAATGACGACACACACAAAACAACACAGAAAGCAATGACGTCACACACAAAACAACACAGAAAGCTGTGACGTATCAAGGAAAACAAATATGGCGTTGAATTGTTTTGGTCTGGCAACAAATGTCGAACTATAAATTATTTTTACGTTTTTCTCGTTAAATCCTTCGCACTTTGCTTCCAAAATGCCGTGGTATTTCCCTTGGTCTGAATCGATCAAGAAAAGAGCCTGCAGATATCTCCTGCAGCACTATTTGGGCCAATTTCTCAAAGAAAAACTCACACTTGATCAGCTGAGCGTCGATTTGTACAATGGAACTGGTACAATTCATGACGTACTCCTTGATGTGGCTGTAAGCAATCGCTTATTTCATTTGTTTTTTGTTTTTTTTTACGATAAATAAACTATTCATTAAATTCGTTGCCAAACCTTGGCTGTTAATAACCGACGATTTTACCGTGGCTTTCTTTTTGGGAGCTCTTGACCTAGATTTAATATTTATTGTGATTATGTAAACAATCTCCTCAGTTTGCCATGAAAAGTCCATAATTACTGTTCATTTTTTATTATATTTTTTAATGATTTGCCTATTTAGTTATATATCTATGGTAAAATTAGGCTTTAGCTTAATGAAGTTATAACCAGGGTTTTATAACTTATTCGGTTATTTTCACTTCTTCATACATTCTTTCTAGTTTTTTTTTTAATTTGTCTAATTACATGATGAACAACACTGTGAAAATGAATTAGGAAATTAGTAGAAGAATAAGTAATCTTTTTATTTCAGTCAACAAGTAAATTTAGACTGATATTTATATTATTAGTTTGAATTTCTGACAGCCCAGCTGTATATTTGGTTACACACAGAAAATCACATATCGACTGATTTTGAACGAGTTAAATGGACGAATTGAAATTAATCTGCATTGTGTAAATGTATGTTTCATGATCTATTGATTTATCAGATCAAAAAAGTAATTAACAAAAGTGTTACAATTTGCATCACAGGCAGAATATTCCGTTAATTAATTAACACCAAATGCATTGCTTACTCTGGTGATATAATATATATTTAATTAAATAATTATAATTAAATATATTGCAGTCCCTCAATGAGGCCCTCTCCAACTCAAATGTTCCGATCGAAATCGTCGATGGCTTCATTGGGAAGATCACAGTGTCCATTCCGTGGTCAGCTCTCGTCAGTGACAACACTTGCATGCAGATCCACAATCTGGAGCTGACCATTCAGCCGAAGCAGCGGACGGACGCCCCTGGTCAGCATTCGCGTGCCGATCGTTCGTCATCTGGTGTTTTGATGTTTCAGGAGGAGTGATGTTGGACTCCATGTTTGGTGGGATGACCACCAGTATGCAGTTAGCGCAGGAGTGTCTACGCCAAGACCCCACGGAGGGCGAGCAGGTGGCGGAAGCTGCTCAGCCATTTGAGGGATTAGAAGTGTTTGCTCAAACGATTGAAGCCGGTACGACATTGTGATTGCATCGATTATCGCGACTCATTTCTCCTGATTGCAGTGCTATCTCGAGTTAAGGTTTCTTTCACTGATACGATTCTGCGTCTGGAGCATCTCCCGGTTGACTCCCCATCGGGAGCCGCTCTGGAAGTCAGAATTGCCAGGTACGCTCCTCGTATTTGTTCGGTCGGGGTGAATTCTTGATTTATGCACAGGGTGGATTATTTTGACGATATGGCGACTGACACCGGCAGTTCAGTGGATCTTCCCACTTCGTCTGCTGAAGGTCAACATGTGTATGAACCCGCGGCGGTTGCCCACAAGAACTTGCACCTGATGGGTGTGACGCTGCTGTGTGATGAGTTCCCTGCGTGTCATCGCACTTTCACGCGCGAGGCTTCATTCGACTCTGCTAAAGTGAGTTACCTTTTGACGCATGACACCTCATTCTCTCAGGCCTCCTCTCCCGGTCTCTCCCCTCGCATGAGCCCCCCAGAACTCTCTTCCTGTGTTGACGGCTCCAAGGACAACGATCCGATTAAGATCGCTGTCTTATCCGGACGCCAAGAATTGAAACTCAAAGTTAAACAAAGCGAAGAATTATCAGGACCCAAGTTGGAACTGAGTGCGCAAGTAGGACTAATCAACGTGCATCTCTCGCCCAGACAAGTTCATCTTCTGCTCGAGATTGCTAAAGGTCTCACGACACCCGGTAGAACCCTAAAGCCCATTAACAGTCGTCATAGCTCTCTCATTTATTTTATTTTTAGGATTGTGTGACACAAGCAACATGCGACCGAGGGGAAGCAAACCGATGGCTGCGGAAGACTACCAACGCGTGGAGCAGGAACTCCAGAATCAACTCTCATTTGGTCGGTTTCATAAAGAGCATTCTTCTGGCTCAGGTGACGCCATGTTTGTGCAACCAATCGGTGCGTTGAAAATGATAAGAAACGATTTAGGTGTAAAACAGGATTATTCCACTCAAGAAACATGATCAAAGATGATTATTTCTTAATACTGTTCATATTGTAATGACGCAAAGCATTGAGTTGAAGACTCGGAAGTTTTAAACATTGTTCTGAGTTTCTGATTGTTTGATGGATGAGTTGTAGAAAGAAATTAAATTAATTAATAATTGAAATTCAATGTACTGTGCAGTATAACTGAGAGAATAAATTATTTCTCTGAATATTCTGTCATTTCTTTTGCAGAAGATTCTGATAACGAGGACGATGAACTCTACTTTGACCTCCGGCATGGACCTCCTGATAGCCCCAGTATGCAGAGCTCATTTGCCAGTACTGACACTGCTCACAGTACAACAACGAATGCCAGTAAGTCAAGAGAATTAAGAAGAGAGTTTTCATTACTCTGGATGGCAAATTTTAAACCAAAATTGATCTAAATTGAATCTGAAATTTGTTCTTGCTGTATCCAGGAATGAGATATCGTGTGTCAGGTTAGCGCATTTTGTTTCGTTTGGTTTCATTTTATTCATGTCAAAATGTGTGGTAGAAATTTATGTTTTAATCTTGAACACAGTTGAAATTTGTTTCAAACGCTGTGCATTTTTTTCGCTTGTTATTTTCCTCCAGTTGCCTGGGCTCTCTTTGCGAAGAGTGTCACAAATTTATGGAATATTTTTATGAATTTTGTGCAGAATAATCGTTATCTGGTTAAACCGTGGTTATCTGTGATGATTTTGAGCTGAAAGAGTCATTGCATCAATTACAAACTGTGATTAGCAGAAGTTGAAGCATAATGCACTGTACGCATACATAATATGCTGGCGAGTGTAATATAATACTAAATTACTAATATTTGGCGTTTTCTGAGGTTGTGTTGGCGATATTAATTTTGGCGAATCTCAAAGTTGAAACAATGAAAATCGTGAAGAAAGCAATTCTTGTGACTGATTGGCAATATTTAGATCTTGTTGGTTTCCCCCCCCCCTCCAAAAAAAAACAGAAAAAAAAACAACAGCAACATTCACAGTTCTCAAATATAATTCTCCACTGTATTTCTAAAATTAATACAGATTTTTGCGGATTGAAAATTTGGCGACCCACTTCCAGAAAGGACACTGGCATTGAATTTTGATTTTTAAGGCATTGAATCTCATCTCCTGTGTCCGTTTTCAGGTTCGTCGTACCTTGGCCTGAACCCGAAGCGACAGGACGCTCCGTTCCAAGCGACAATTCCCCGCGTGCCAAGGAAAGTGAAGTCCCGCCACAGAGGTACCTCTTCCTCTCTCCTTCGCACCTTCTCTCATCATCTTCACTCTCACAGTGGATTCATTTGCCAAGTACCTAGATGACCCCATGGCAGAGGTCACCAAGTACAAACTCCGTGCCAGCTTCATCTCGATGATTGTGCTTCACGAGGACCCTCCCCCAACCCCCTCCGATGGCATCGATTCAGGCCAATCCTCCACTCAGAAGCTGCGGGAAATGTCGGACAAATTCTTTGGTCGGATACAAGGGATTCTGACTCCTGGCATGCACTCTGACCTTGTTGCATTGAGAGGGGAGTACTCAAAGGCATGTCCCTGTGATCATTTAGGGTACGTGCAGCTGTTGTTTTTAATATCTCATGTTTATTCATGATTTTGCAAGGCTGCTCTGCAAACCACTCAGCGTTGAATGCACGATGAAGAATTCTGTGTCAGCTCAGAGTTTGATGTTGGATGTGAGCATGGGTCAAGCGGAATTGGTGGAAGGCGTGTTTGACCGCAGAGGAGCCACAGCGTCCATCATGGGGTTCCATCTTCCCATTGAGAACGTCCTGCCAGAGTACTGCGAGGTCAGTGCTTAAGTCACTAATCAGTATTTTATTGTACTGTTAATTAGTATTACTCGTGTTTATTTGGATGCATTTCTTGCATTTGATACAATCAGACCTCGTTAATCTGCCTTAATCTCTTTTGTAAGAAAACAAATGTATGAACATTAGATGCAGTCTAAAAACCATGTAAGGCATTACCCTGTGGCATGTACCATTAGGAATAAAAGCAGAACATAAAAGCCACCAACGATCGAATGAGTACTACGATAATACTAAGGGGACAATGTAGACTTAATGTAGAGACAAATTGTCAATAAAGTCTGTAGGGTAGTCGTCATTATGGGCTGAATTTTTAAGTCTGCGTAATGTGGATCAGCTCCAATGCTCAGTGTTCACTTCGCCTCCACTAGCAACTCTCGTTGTTCATTCGTGAACATCGCCTGACTGAGCAACCAACAAAATTGAAAACAAACCAGTCATGCAGACACAAATGAATCGATCCAGGTTCCGATGGCACTTGATTCTTTTGTTTAATTAGCAGAGTTCGTTGTTTATTTGACTTAAAAGAAATCGCCGACAATGGATGTGTTAAATCATGTGTGATCCCTCACGCCAAAACCTGCACTAAGTTGGTCAATATATTCCTGAGAAACAAGCCTTGAGAGGTCAAATGGGTTCAAAATGTGGATGGGGAAATAAAGAAAACGATCTCTTTCCTCACATGCAAGAATCATGTCAGTATGTGACCAATGAGTTCTTATTTTTGTGTATAATTAAGCCCATTGTATTGACAGATGAATCATTTTGAATCTTTGCCAACTTGAATTTCTCATCTTCAATTACATGTGGGGTTGACCCGTAAACCGGCTGTAACTTTTGAACTACTGCTCCGATTGAGATCATTCTTGCATCAAACTAAATGGATTTATATCAGCTATAAGACAGCATTAAACCCTAATAATGTGACAATGCGACTTAGTGCGGGTTTTGGCGCAAGGGGTCACATATGTTTGTTTGTGCTACAAAATACTTAGGGGAGGAGTACATAAGTAATCTTCACATTTACAATGGTACATGGTGTAAATTCGTTCCTCAGAATCGTGGTCGGAAGTGTGTTTAATGAAAAGGGCAGGTCACATGACGCAATTAATGCCAACGATTCGTGAGTGGGATTCAAGGGCGGATGATTAATGGAGTCTGACTGTATCTGCTGTTTCGAAAATCATATTGACTAAGTGAGAATTAAGTTGGGATTTTTATAAATTTCACAATGCTTTAATTGTCATAACTTATATGAATGATGTGTGAATCATATTGTGTGAATTCAATTAATTCAGTCTTTAGATCAACAGTGTGAATGATTAACAAATCCAAGATAATCATAGTAATATATATTGAAAATTGGGTTTTAAAAATATGCGATTTGTATAATTAGAATTTACACTGAAATACTGAGAAATAACTGATTTTCACTAAAAGATAAACAGTTGTTTTTCACTAAACGGAAAACTTCGCTATGTTTTTGATACACGTCAATCGCTTAATTAGCATACACTGTGTAGTGTACTCACCTATATGGCAATTAAATCAACTCTCCATCAGTCACAAAAAAAAATGATTTCACTCACTACGATTTTTATTCTGCGTATTCTACCTGTAGAAAAAAAATTCCCCGAAAGTAGCTGTTTTCAGCCAGAATTCTTTGTGAAAATTTATGACCCAGATTCTTCAAGTTGCTTTCAAAAGCTTCTCCAAAATGATAACCACTGAATGACTACAACAGCATTGCCTCGTAAACTTCTCAACACCCTCATTCCCTTTCAAATTGCGTACACCAAAGACGGCAAAAATATAACCTCCTCCTTGGGGCAATTTTAAAGCTATTTTGAAAAGTTGCCAAAAGTTTAACATCAACAGTCATTGAAAAAAATAAAAATTGGAAACACAGAAATTTTATACATGAACACAGAAAATATTTTATTTCCATATGCAGAAATAAAAATACATTACACAATATAATTATATAATAACATTTCATAACAAACTCACTTAGTGAACTGGAAGAGCAGAGAAGCCCTGAGAGATAATCAATATCACAAATAATTCCTGAAATAATAATTAAAATAATTTTGTTATAATCATCTAACTAAAATAAAATGTTAAATTTCTATAAAAAAAATATTGTGAAATAATTTTAGGATTATTTTTGCATATAACGAACACCCTGGAATGTGTAGAATCTCAATGTATTGTGTGCATGGATAAAAATGCAATTAATATATGTAGCACCATCTCAGGAGGGGGGGAGGTCATTCAGATATAGCTATCACACGGAATCTGATCATAGGTATCAGCGGGTATTTCTTCGTACGTGTGAGGTAACTGCTCATAAGGTAACACACCATGTTCATCACGGATGTCGACTGGGTTCGTGTAACCCTCAGCTCCACGACAGGGAGGCGGTTCCGGAACGTAGCGGTGGCTAGAGGTAGCACTCACAACACTCAAAGTGCTGCCTCCGGATTTGCGGAGCATTTGCAGGACTCGTTCTCTCTCCTCTGGTGTAAATCCGTCAATTTTGTCTTGGAGTTCGAGATCTTTATTGCGAGCATTCTGCATGGCTTGGTCTATATCCATCTTGCTCATAGCATCCTGTACCTGCCAGTGGCGAGGTTTTTCTCGGGAGAAGCGTTTGGAGTTGTAGCCGACCGTTGGCGCCACCTTGGGGATTTTATTCAGCTCACCTCCGTCAAACGAAACGTCCTTCTGAGCCCTGCGCACACAGCACACGATGACGACGACGATGATCACAAACCCGATGGTGCCAAACACAGCTCCCAGAATGCCCTGCAGCTGGGCGTCGACTGTCCCTCCCACCCCTTCTCCACCCTCCTGCGTCTGTCCTTCGGTGCACGCACGCGTCGCAAGGTGATACATTGACGACGTCTGCATCGTGACGCAGATCTGATACGTGGTGGAGGAACGCAAATCTTGGATGTCCCTGAACCGAGAATCCCTGGGGACTGGGATTTCCTCCGGTTGGTCCTGGGAATTCTGCACCCAGTACTCCAGGGTGAAATACTCGATAACCGGCGGGGTGGGTACTTCCCATTGAACTGCGATGGATGAGGCTGTGGTGTCATTCACTTGGATGGAAATGGGTTGGTTGCTGATGGTCGTAGGAGGCACTACAGTCGTGGTTGTGGCTGGCGCTAGGTCCTCGCAAATCGGGTCATCTTCTGGGGGGTCGCACACCAGATCGGCACGATCAAGATCACGGAAGAGATCGTTGCTACCAGCGCATCTCCAGTTAACCGTGTAGAAACGGAGGTCATTGCGCTCACTCATGAGCCAGTCATGAAGCCAACCCAAGCGACAGTCACACTCCAGTGGGTTATCTGTCAGCATCAATTTAAATATATCCATTGAGGTAAAATCCTGTGGGTTTAAGACACAAATGCTGAGTGTGGTCAACTCATTTGAGAGCAGATTCAATTCCTCGAGGGAGTTCTGCAGGCCAAAGGTGCCTCTCTGTGTCACTTCACTTAACTGGTTGCCATCCAACTCCAAGCTTGTTAGTTTGGTGAATTTCTCGAAGCCCATTTCAGCGAGGTTAGTGAAGCCGTTGTCCGAGAGTTGTAGAGTCTCCAGCTGGCTCAGCGGCTTCACCACCGGCCAGAAGGTGTCATCCAAGCCGGAGTTCTTCACGCTTAGCCGGCGCAGGCTTCCTACCAGAGATGCGAAGCTCAACTCATTCAGCTGTGAGACGTCCGACTCATCTAAAATGAGCTCAGATAAATCTGTGAAATCGCTGAAGGTTTCACTGTGGATCTGCATGCCAGAGTTATCAGAAACGTCTAACGATTGGAGCGTATCTGCAACACCGTTGAACATTGCTTTGCTGAGAGAATTCATCCGATTTCCTCCTAGATCCACTGACTCCAACTGGTCCATTTCTTCGAAGGCGTTGCTTGCGATGCGGTCAATCTGATTGGTGTGCAAGCGGATGTCTTGCAATGAGGATAATCCTTTGAGCGACTCCAAAGCCTTGTTGTTCAACTGACACGAATGCATATTGATGCTGAATAGCGAGTCTTCTAAACCGTCAAACGCTCTCTCGTTGATGGAGAGAACATTCGCGGATAAATCCAGATGCTGCAGTTTGGTAACTCCTTCGAAGCTTCCTCCTACGAGAGTTTTTATCTGGTTTTGTGCCATGTTCAATGTGAACGACTGAGTTAGCGTTGCTAAGGCAACATGCGGTATAGCGGTGAAGGCATTTTCCTTCAGATCCAGTAGCTGTAGACTGCCTCTGACGCCCTGTAAATCGTCGACTGATAGCGTGTTCAGACTGGTCGAATGAACAAACAGCTCAGTTAGGTCTTCCAGATTGTTCAGCAACCCAGTGGGTAGAGATGAGTCCGTCAGCGAAAAATATCGCAACTGGAGAGTTTTTAAATTGTGCAGCGAACTAATGACCTCGGGGACTGTAGTTTGACCTCCTTTTTCACCGTCTAACAGCAGCACCTCCAGGTCATCTTCAAGACCCTGGAAGGCGTTGTCAGAGAAGCCAATGATCGGGTTATTCGTCAACACCAGACGCTGGATTCTAATGTTGGCAAAGGCCTCTTCTTGGATCAAGGTCAACTCGTTGTTTTCCAGGGTCAACTCATAAAAAAGCAGATCGGATTCTTCGAAAGTTGGCACTTTGGTGAAACCTTTATCCTTGCACAAAATGACCACTTTGTTCGGCTCTGTTTGATCACAAACGCAATCCTTCGTGGGGCAGAGATCTGCCCACGTGACCCTGGCTATTGCCATGACAACGAAGAACAGCAGAGGCGGGTGCTTGTACGGCGGCATTCTCTGCGAAAATAAAAATCAAACTTCCGTGTTAGGAATATTGTACTAAGATCCCGATCGGTATTTTTAGCCAATCTTACAATATCACTTCATCATGCAGGATCTTAACCATGACGTCACTCGATCCAGCTTCACCACAAATAGGATCTCTTTAAGAACTAAAGAAGAAGAGATGCTACCTAATATAGTGGCGAGCTTTCGGCCTCGTGGTAAGCACTATAGCTTCATGCAATCCTTGCTGCACTACTTCACTTGTGTGGGTTTTCCGTCTCGGGAATCGATCGATGTTCAGTTTGTCGAGCGAGTGGCCAGTTCGACAGGAGATGTAATAGTTTACATCATAATGTAGGTCGATGCGTGTCAACATCCGTCGCAAATGTCGCGCTCCACATGGAGTGTGACAGTGTGGAAATATTGACATATTTCGTGTGTCCTCAAACCATCTTACTTATCAATGACCTCCACTCGCATTGCTTATCGAACTGTTTATTGCGTAACAACTGAGGCAATTCATTTCTTATCCATCTATATTTAGATCACCTATATAGCTGTCACAATTGACCGCTCTTCACTGTACGCGGAATCCAAGTGGGCCAACTATACGGTTGCCCTATCTGAGCGCCAGAGCAGAAACCCGGGACCGGGCTTAACCCCTACTCTGTTGGTTGGATCACAATTTAAATTAAGACGTCTTTGTCTTGCATGCGACCATAGAGAGATGTACACAGCGCTTGGTCTTATTATATGCAGTTGCCGAGTTACCGAGGAAAGAACGAACTCGGTTTTATTAATATTTACGTCACCGGATTTTCCGCGGTGAATAATTACAGATCAGAAAATTCCTGATTAATTACTCCGGCATTCCGATTATGCTAACTATAACAAATCATTATTTCATATTCATAACAAATAAAGTACAATGGTTGAATTTCCCGTCAATTTCCCCAACTTACGCTGCTGCTATTCGCGTGTATGTCCAATGAACTCCTCTGACGTGTTGCGTTCGGTTTCCATGAACGGACTAACGCACTTGACACTTTCGATAAATCTTCGTTTATCGTGTTGTTGAGGCCGTTATCAGCTGTTTATCATTCGGGTCGCCTCTGGTCTACCTGTGTCATCAACAGTGGGCCTCACCTGCTCGGGTGACGTCACAGAATAATTAGGCCACGTACGACCAATCAGAAGCGCGCTTCCGTTGAGCGCTTTAAGAGACGGTGGCTGTGATTGGCTGGTGCTGCAGCATACCTTATACGCCAATACGCGCTTTAACGCCATAAGCAAGCTGGGAATCGCATTCCTTGATGTGTTCTCATTATTTTATGTTTTTGTACTTGAAATCAGCTATGCAAACATGTACCAGGAAAATCCCTCTCCGCTCAAATACTCGTATATTTAGAATAAATTACCTCTCGATATTTAAATATTGCTATAATATTCAATAATTCCCATGGATAAAACTCATGTCCAATATACAAGCTTATTTTTAAGTTTAACCGAGTTAATTGAATACTAATATTTTAATTCTCGTTGATCCAGCGAATTCACCCGATCAAAGTCCGTGGATCACCCAACTGGATCCTCAATGATACATGCCGAAACACTTTAAATCAATTACACACACAATTGAATTGTCAGTCTAATATTTGAACACTATATTTGAACAGTCTTTTACGCAGATTACAGCATTCACACGAGTCTGATTGATTACGTAACACTCAAGGTTCTTAGTGAATACAATTAAATCACGCTCAATTAATTGTTATTGAAGCTAGGAAATGAGTGTTAACGTTGCGTGAAACGACCTGTTATTTGTGGCTATAGATAATAGATGACGTCACGCGTCGCTCACAGCTGACTCACTTTTATTTCACGGACGCTGAACTTCGTTCAATGTTAGCTAAACGCACGACACAAGTCGTTACTTGTTGTTAAAGCATCCCCAATAAAACCCATTTTATTTATATTTTCTGCTGGTTATGCGATTACTAGTATAGAGGGGGTGGGGTGTTTTGTTAAGTACTTCCGAAACGTGATCGAGGGAGCATTCATTTATCGATGAGTGCGATTTTATATTGAAGCCATCAATTCTAATGGCACTCCAGATCTGTCAATGTGAAGAATTAATGCGTACTTGATACTGACATATCTTGTATGTTATAGTGGTTTGCACACATAATAATGATATTAATTAGAGATATCGAATTCATTTGCATCTGATAAGAAGACGAATTCGCCGTAATTTTAAATTAAAAAGAATTATTCAATTTAAAGAACTCAGAGGCTAAGAAAGCCAACTCCGCGGATTTTGTGAAATCAGAGCAAAGGTGGCGCCGCACAGCGGTCAGCCTGGTTTCACTTATTATGCCTGTGCAATCAGATATCTGCAGGAATTAGGGAATGTATCTCTTCTATTCTCATCATATCTCACTATTTGTGATCTAGGTCATCATTCCCCTGCAAATCAATATTTTCTGCACAGACTGGGCAATATAAGTTCTAGTTCAATCACTTGTCACTGTGGCGCCACTGGTCACTTTGAGCGATTACAATCGGGCGATAGGCATTTGGCATTCTTAGTTCTTTGATTACGGTAATTAAAAGGATTAATTTTTTAATTCTGATTTGGAGAAAATACTCAAATGTATTGAAGAAATACAGCATTTCACAAACTTTATTCATAATTATATCACTTAAATTAATAAGCATCCCAAAGAGATGAGCACGAACAGCAGAGCATTATGAGAATATAAGGCACAGATCATCAGCTCGAATTATTTGTTTTTAGCACCCATAGCAGCAGCACATTCTAGCAGCACATACTAGCAGCACATACTACTAGCAGCACATACTACTAGCAGCACATACTAGCAGCACATACTACTAGCAGCACATACTAGCACCAAACTCTCCTTGACTGAAGCAGCATACCATAATTTGGTTTCTTTGCAGATTCTGACGTTCCCGAGCGACCATGACGCAGAGGTCAACGACCCTCCCCTTGGGCAGTCCATGTACAGCAGCATGCAGGGACTCAGTTCACCCGCAGTGCGGATTCACTTCGAGAGCGTCCAGAAACCAGTAAGCTCTTTCTGCGCGGGAGAACGCGCGGTTTCAGCCTCACGACCAACTCACTCAGTCCCTTGATTCGTATCTTGTGAGCGAATAACTCTTTGAAAGATCGAGTGTGGATCTCGTTCAGCACAAAGAAACCATCACAGTGTTTGATGGGCACGTGTAGAGTGGGAAGTCCTCGCTGAACGACACTCAGTTGCAGGATCTGCTGCTCCTGTTCGCAGCAATCGTACACGACTCCCGTTCCTTCAGATTGCTCACTCAGTTCGTACTCCACTTGATTTGCGCTGAGGGGACCAAAGTACCACGCTTCCTTCGGTAAGGCACACATCTCGCGCAGCAAGTGTTGCTCCTCGAAGCTGCAGAGGCCAACGAAGATATGTTGGCGGTAAACGGGTTTCTTTATGATCCCCAATTCTTGGTATCCGCCGATTAGGCTGATGATATCCGGGTAACGAGCCGGGTTGCCTTTGGTCATCGAGTCATAAAAGTAGACAGAATCAGTGCCCATCCACATGCCTATCTTAATCTGCTGAAATTTCGTGCTGGTGAAAGACAGCGTCAACATATGGTTCATTTCACCCAAGCCATCCCTCACAAGATACGACCCCGGTAGTTGTCCTTGCAGGCTCTTTTCCGTTTCCTTACGTGTCACTGGTCCCCAGTACCACGCGTACTTTGCTGCCTGCGCCACCTTATCAATGATGTTGTGTTTATTCCCTGGCAATTTGATTTCTTCATAGACGTCTTTATTCTCTGATTTTGTTGACGGTTCCACGTAATCCTCGTCAGAATCTGAGACGTTCTCGTAAACTGGACCGTTGTCAACGATGTTTGCGTAGTCATTTTCATCCGTGACGTTCTTGTAGTCATGTGGGGAGTCGCCTTTGTACAATGAGTCCAGTGGGGTCCATTCCTCTTTGCTGTTAGCTCTACGTGCCGCTCTTTTCTCCATATTTCGTCTGAATATTCTCGCATTTTCTTCCTGCTATATAGTTCCAGGGTTTATAACCTCGATTGAGATCCACGGAGAATTTTTCTTCTTTGCTGCTCAAACTAGACTATCAATTTCTTTTTCATCTGGGCTCATACAAAATTTTTCCTCATAGCACACTTTAAGAAGAATTTTATTCTAAAAGGTCATTGAAAGTTTAAATGGTTCATGTGCCTAATAGCATGGTCACCATGGTGAATGTTTTTTTATAGCCCTGCTTCCAAATATTTGTGTCAATTTTTTCTCTTTTCTTCTTTTCAAGTTTAAGATTAAACAAAAGAGAAAATGAAGCAGCCTTGTAATTAATTAAATTAAATTAAATTAAAGTTTGTTTCTTTCCAAACATCATTAATTTAATTTCTCTGATTCTTGACCCAAGCCACGTCTATTAAATTCTTAATTTGCAGGCTAACCGACACATGACCAGCCCTGTACTGACCAAGGTCAACATAGAATTGGCACCGTGCCAGACAGAAGTGGACGTGACCATTATTGACCGCATACAATCCCTGCTTCATCCTCAACCCTTGTCTCGTGGCTCAGCCGGCTCATTTAGCCAGAGCTCAGCCAGCGTCTATGCCTCGGCTTACCAAACCTTCTCAGGACCAGCGAGCATGGTGTGTTGATTTGCGTCTGATCCTTCAACTGCATCTCATTGTTGCAGGCCCGTCAGAGTGTCTTCAACCAGGCAATAGACGAAGAGAGCAGTCTCTCCGATCGTCAAATTGACCTCCAAGCGTCCTGTTCACATCTGCACGTTCAACTGAGGTGCTCACTCCACATCCATTGCATAACTTCCACGTCACATTTCCCAGGTTCCCAATTCCGGATCTGCGCTCGGGACAGAGTATTGATAAGCCCTGGTGGCGGCGCTGCTTGCGGCCAGAAAGACTGCTGCTCGACCTCCGGGACACCCGCTTCGAGACGAGCTTCAATGACCCGAGGGCTTCGAGTAAATTTGAGGTCACGTGCAGAGAGGGTGATGCTGCCTTCCAGATGTCAGCCACCCAATCGGCCGTTCCGTTCCTTCACCTGGCAACCAGCTTAGAGGATCACCTGCATGAGCGAGAGGAAGGCTTTGACTGGCCCAGGTCAGCGGTTGTCGTATCACGGATTTTTTAATTGTCTGTTTTTGTAGAGTTGTCGTGAAGAGTTACCCGAAGCGACAATCAGTCCTTGAGGAGAATCCTCTAGAAGATTCGGATGAATCTGCTCATGGGGATTCCCTGAATGGGGCGTGTCAATTCGCGCGACATTCCTCCTCGCCGTTCTCCACAAAGAGGGTCATGTATGATAATGAAGAGGTGAATATTCATGAGGTCAAACCCTAGGTCACCTGCATCTCATTAACAGCTGGTGATGCCTGGTGATCGCAAGGAGATGGCTGACTTCCAAGACAAATCCCTCAGCTCCACGCTTATGTCGTTCGAAATGAACTTCCCCAACATCAACGTCATTCTTCCAGAGAAAGATCTCTTTGAAACGCTTTACAACCGGTACGTTGTTCAATATCTCCTTGCTCGCTTTTTTTGTTATCAGCATTCTGATTGGTTAGTTTATTGGATGACCTAGTTCTCTGGGAGCCATTGGCCCCTGCTCCCTTAGAACCAGCCGAGACGTTTGTTCCGGTCAACAGTTCGATGCTTCAGCCTTTGTTATCTCAAGAGGGAGATGCTTTCACAATGTGCAAGTCAGGAATCAAGGAAGGTCAGCATTCATAACAGTCAGAGCGCAAATCAAACACTTTTGCCTGCAGAATCAAGCAGTGGAGAAGATGAGTCGCTGTCTGGTCATTTCTACTCTATCTACGACCACAAAAGCAAGCAACGCATCAGTCCTGAGAAGGTGCACTGCCAGAGCAAGATGTGCGTCTCTCTGAACATCGGCAAAGGAAGCCTAAGAGCAGCCGCAGAGATGAAGGTTTTGTTATTATTTATGAGTTTGTTGTTGTTGTCATGGCGTTTTTGTAGGATGAGGCTGGGGAGGTTGTGGTTGGGAAACAGGGAGAAATCCTGCTTTGCATCGAGGAAGGAATCCTGTTTGTGCAAGTGCATCACGCGGGAGATCCGGATCTGCAGTACATGTGCATCCAGGCCCACAACGCTGCGCTCTACCACTGTGGTGAGTGGATTCAAAATGGCCGTTGAACTCAAAATGACTGATTCTTCACTCAGGGAGCATGAATACCACTCCCCCGCCCACTAAGATCGGCCGTGCCACGATGGCTCCGCCCACTCACCTGCAGCCCACCATCTACTTGTCAGAACCAGGGGTCGCCACGAAGCTCAACGGTCAAGTTGGCGCGGGTGCTGAGTCGATGGACATGCTGTCTGTGGCCTTGAAGATCAAAATGGACACCTTCCGCAACATCAAAGTCAGACCCCTCCCCTTCCCCTCCTTCCTTCTACTCTTATGCTGATTTCTGATTGCAGGATTACCAGATTGCCGTGGGCGTGCGCGGTGCCACTCTTCACCACCAGGTGTCTCTGCCAGGCCACAGCTGGCTGACTAATGTACGTTCCTCTCTTGGTGATTGTGCTTTTATTGATTATGTAACTAGGTCATGGAGGTCTTTGACCTTAAAGAGCATCCTGTGCTGGGTTACACGATGCCAAAGGTCGTGACGGAAATGCATCTTCACCTGTGGAGTTGTGCTGTGGACTACCGGTAAATTCTGAAATTACAAAGACTCCCTCTTATTCAATACACCACGTACAGTCCCATACACCTTCCCTACCGAGCCATGGTAACCATGGAAACCTTCAGCATCTCCAGCAACATCATCGCTGAGTCGCCTACCTCCCTCCTGAGGTTTCTTGTTGATGACGCTGCGTTGTATTTATCCGATCGCTGTCACGCTCATTCGGTTGATCTCAAGAAAAGTGAGTGTAGCGTGACCTCAGGTTTAAGCATTACATAATCTCCGCAGATTACGTTTGTGTTCTGGACGTCGGTTTGTTTGAATTGTCTTTGAGAAGCAGTGATGGCAAGGATCCTGTTCGTCAGCGTCTCTCTGAAAATTCTCGTGAATGACGTTTTTGTTTGCAGAGGTATCCTAAGACTGACCTGCGCTTGTCCAACAACATCGTCCACTTGCGCACTTGTGCAGACTCCTGTCACGCACTGGCTGAGCTCATCAACTACATTGCTGCTGACGGCGATTTGGAAGGAATTCAAGATGAGGAACAACTCTGTCTGAGAAAGGTTCAGGAAAAACCTCTGAATTCTGAAATGAACATTTGTTTGCAGATGCGTTTGAGCGAAAGCACTTTGTCCTCCAGCCCTCAGCTGAGTCAGTCGCACATTGAGCAGGTCAACGACCTGATGGCTGACGCGATGAAGGAGTCGTCTGGCAGCGAATCCGACGCTGATTCGCAGTCGGATCGGACCACAGGTGGCGCCACTCGTGTGTTTTTCTTCCCGGACGACGAGGGAGGTCACGCTGAAGTCACTACTTCGGAGGGACACGTGGAAGAGAGCATTATGGGATTGGCGGGAATGAATTTGGAGGAGACGGATGCAAGTGGAAACGAAGAGAAGACTTCGGATGACGACTTTTGTTTTGTGGATGATCCCTGTGTGGGCGTAAGTGACCCCTGACCCCTGACCTCTGCTGTTGATGCTGATTTTTTGCAGTCCAAGGACGGTGAGCCTCGCGTGCGCCTCTTGACCTCCAAACCAATAGAGATCCGGGATCACCACTTTGCGATGCCCCTGGGCAAAGCGGACCTCCTCAAAGCCCCCGATCACTTCCCCAACGCTGTGCTGCGCTACACCCTGAAGGAGATGTCTGTCGTGTGGTACATGTACGGCGGAAGGGACTTTGAATCCTCTCCTCCCAGTGAGTGACCTCTGTGCTTTTGCGTCCCTTCCTATCTCCCTCTTTGCAGGCAAATTCTCCGCTCGCTCTCCTAAAACGAAACCCAGGAATCGCTCAACTCCTCGCCTCAGCAAAGTGGGATGGCAGGCGAGAGGAGGTCCAGGGAGGGACATTGAGGTCCTCATGGAACTCCAGCTCAGCAAGGTGATTTGCACTCAGTGAACCCTAGTGCTTCTACCCCTGACTCTCATAGGTACGCTTTCAACACGAGGTCTATCCGGAGAACACTCAGCAGGCTTCACGCCAGGTCATGCTGGTTCACGAAGTAGAGCTGAGGGACCGCCTGGCTTCCTCCAACATCAACAAGTTCCTCTACCAGTACTCATCGGATGCTGTGCCTCGCCAGACCCATGCTTACATGGTGAGAGGAGACCAACAGTGCAGTCTCACTTGCATCTCGTTCGTTGCAGGTTCTGGTCAAAGCACTGCACGTTCGACCGGACCCTCAGCTTACAACCCAAGAGTGCTCGCTGCGGGTCTCTCTTCAACCGCTCCGTCTAAATATAGACCAGGTACTGCGCCTCTAGAACCCTCACCCGTTCACTCACCTGTCTCTCGCAGGATGCTCTGTTCTTCCTTCGTACGTTCTTCAGTGAGTTGGCAGGAGAAGACCTGCAAGTCAGTCCAGCGACAGAAGCTGCTTCAGCCGGAACCAGTCCTCCTAGCAGAGCGCCCTTAGCCGACCCGGTCATGGGGTTGGCTCAGCAGAATGCTCAGCCGGAGCTGGCAGATGAACATCTGATCGTGTTTGATGAGATCGATCGTGCGGATGAAGACGATTGTGATGACGATCAGTTGCGAGACGCGGCGGCCCAGCCTCCTGTCTTCTTCAAGTGAGCGCCACTGAATGTCTTGAGTTAATTCAATCTTCTCTCGTTGCAGATCTTTTGTGTTCACTCCCGATGTTCCGATTCGCTTGGATTACCACGGCAAGCGTGTTGACATGGAGCAGGTGCGTCAGTTTATCTCGGCTGCGCTTCCTCTGAATCGCGTTTTCAGGGCACTCTGATTGGTCTCCTGGTCGGATTAGCGCATCTCAACTGCTCTGAACTGAAGCTGCGGAGTATTAATCACAGACACGGGTCAGTTTGTCTTTCTCCGTTCTTCCTCTCACTTCCCTCTTGCCCTTGGGCAGGCTGCTCGGAGTGGACCGATTGATGCGGCACTGCCTGCGTGAATGGCTTCAGGACATCACCAAGAACCAGCTGCCCTCAATCCTCGGAGGAGTGGGTCCCCTGCACTCCCTCGTGCAGCTAGGTGCTTCCTTTCCCTCCCTCTCTCCTCATCACGTCAAATGTTTGTTTTTCAGCGCAAGGTATTCGTGATCTTTTCTGGCTTCCTGTTGAGCAATACCGGAAGGATGGTCGCATTGTGCGTGGAATACAACGTGGGGCCAATTCCTTCATGACCTGCACGACCATGTCGATGCTGGAGCTGACCAACCGAGTGATTCAGACAGTGCAGGTCACAGCGGAGGTCGCCTACGACATGGTCTCTCCTGGCCCAGGCGTGCGTCACATGAAGCACCGCAAGAGACGTCACCGCAGAATGATTCATCCGGCCGACTTCCGCGAAGGAGTCTCCAATGCCATGACCATCGTCAAAGAGGTGCGCTCTCTCTGCTAATTAATATTAAATAATTTCTCTGTGCTAATTAATCATAATTTTTCTGCCAATTAATCATTTCTGTGCTAATTAATCATAATTTCTCTGGTGCTAATTATTAATGATTTATCCGTGCTAATTAATAATAATTTTTCTGTTAATTAATATCTTCTCTGTGCTAATTAATATTAATTTCTCTGGTGCTAATTAATATGAATTTCTTTGCTGCAGGGATTCCGAGGCACCGTGCAGAACATCTACAACGTTGCCTGCTGTGAGCATGAGCAGAAGGGCGTCACTGGGGCCGTTGGGGGCGTGGTCCGCCAGATCCCGCCCACCATCCTTGACCCGGTTATCATCGCCACGGCTGCGACCTCAAACGTCTTGGGTGGAATGCGCAACCAACTGCTGCCGGACAAGAAGCGGGAAGACGACGAGAAGTGGAAGGCAGACGACACCTCTGGTTCCTCCGGAGGGGCTCCATAGGACGATGACCTTTGTGCACTCAATAGGGCTATGACCTTTATGCACTCAATAGGACTTTATGCACTTGGTACAGAGTCTCCTTCGCTGTGAATAAGTGATACCTGCAGATTTATTTTATTCGCAGGAAGCCTGAAATTTTTTTTTTTTTTCAGCTTCAATTTTATGTATGTGTGTTATGTTAATTTGCTCTCATTAGCATATCATGAATATTCATTTGGTATATGTGTGGACTTTGAGCGTCGTTGGTGAGGGAGTTATCATCATCCTGTGGTTGGTGCTCATAGATTTGCATGCCTCAGATTTTATTTTAACCAATTCTTGATAAAAGACTTTTTTTTTTTGATAATGTGCAAAAATAATATTTTGTTGAATGTATCATTGGATGAATTGAGATTGTGACATAGAAAGAGAAGAAAAAAGAATTTGTATTAATATCTCGTTGTAGCTCTTCGATTGTTTTATTATGAATCACAAACACGAATAATTTCAACAACAAATTGAATTAATATTTTCAGCAATCTAAAATACAAACCACCCACAATAACAAATGGAATGAACAAGCATTCAAGACGAGGGTAAATATTCTGTGAAAGTGAAAAAAATTAGCATAAAATATGCAAATTGAATAACAGTGATAGAATAGACGAACAAATTATCAGGGACCAAGAGCACAGAAATGTGTAAAAATTGAAATAAAACTCAAAGAATTTGAGACAGACTTTGATGTAACAGTTTATAACCAGAGTATACAATAAAGTAATAAGATTAAAGCTGATCTTTTTCAATAATATCGCAGACATGATAAACCAACAGAATTTAATATGTAGCAGTTGTTTCCAGCAAATAAAAGATATCACCCTGAAAAACCAAGTAATACAAAAACACGACAGCAGTTATTCCTGGAATGTCCGTATTAAACAGATCTACGAATGCTTCTTACGGTTGAAGAACCGATTGTAGTAATCAGCCTGAAACAGTTCAAATCCACCGTAGAAATGACCCATGTACACAAAAAACGCCACTTGCAGCGCAGCCAACCAGAAAGCTAGCGAGGAACTCCACAGCAGCCAGCTGATAGCCCAGACAGACACCAGCCAGGAAACCATCGTGGCGTAAAACAAGAAACGCGGGCCACGGTCGGGAGATGAGGGTTCATCAGTGAAGCGCTTAGTTTGAGCGAAGTTCTTGAGAACTTCTTCTTTTTGCCTCCAGATGGCAGCACACCAGGCGGCGAGATCGTCAGGCGATGAGGGAAGAGAGGAAGCCTCGTGACGCTTGATGTGGAAGTGTACTTCGCTCGGGAATTCACCGAGGATCAAGTCTGGTTCGTTCTGAGGGAAAGTGTCCGGGTACGCAATGCTGATGTCGTATATCGCATCCAGATGTTTGTCTGCATAAAAATTGAAAAGTTGCTGAGAGCTAAGCGAGGGTCAACAACTCACTGCACTGCATTTGCTGCACGAGATGCACAAAGCCGGTCGTTCGTGGGTGCAGACAAAACTTGTACGGCTGCAAACCGTTTTTAGCAGCAAATCGATCGCTGTAACTCAGCGTGCGTTCAGTGAGATCGGTACCCTCGGGGAAAAGCAGAATCTGAAGATGAAATAAATAAATAATGCGCTTAATTAAAAACTGACAAAAACAACCTGAGTTTTATGGTTCAAATCAGCGTAATAATCGAGCATTTTGTCCAAAATGAGTTTATCCTCCTCCCATTTGCGATTGATGAACAGGAATCCTCCGACTTGCATGGCCCACCCAGCCCCAGGGATCAACTTGAGGGGTGTCTTCAGAATGATCTTCTCCATCTTGACTCCCGATTGTCTGAGCAGCACGCTCCACAGGTACATCCAATCGAGGCGCGTTCGATGGTTCATCAAGAGCAAGCTGGCTTCGTTTGAGCGGATTTCATCTCCGCTTATGACGACCCTCATACCGAGGAAGCATTCCAACAGAGCCTGTAAAGTAAACATGAGTACAACACTGACATCACAGAGAAATAACGCACTGAGCAGAACACAAGCCATGATGCAATGATGGCATCCACAAGGCAGCGGTGCAAACAAGGCGACAGGAAAAGGAGGAGGAGGAGGAAGGAGTGGAAGAAAGTCACTCCGAGCAAACTGCTGATCAGAACCAAGAGCACAAAGAAGAGGCCTCGAAGCACCATTGCAACGGTTCACTCTGTGATACGGCAATTTTCTAATTGTGAACTTTGCACAAGATTTAGATAACTGCGCTTATCTACTTGTTATCTAGGTTGTCTTGTTTACTTTTTCAAATACAGTAGAAATATCTCATCCTTGAATCATCCGTTGACTTGTTTTCAGTGATATTTTTTGTAATTTTCTCAAATACGGAATTGTGATTTTTACGTCTTTGCTTATATCTGTTACATGTTACGTTGTTTTACACTGCAGTTTGAGGCCATTTGTAATAACCGATTTTATCATAAATTATGTTATTACCTCTTCTAATCAACAGCCAATCAGTTCATTTTTGTTGTCCTCTCTCTCTGTTTCATAAATTTCTAATCCTTTCTACTTTACTTCAATTTTTTTTTCGTGGAATGCAAAATGAGTATGTAGAGTTAAAAAATGCCAAGTTATTAATTGATGGACAAAAATGAGCATCGCTTTTAATCAAAATTCAAATCATCAATTTTTGCACAATTCATAATAATAAAATCAACATTTGCTTCAATTAAAAATTCAAAACCATTAAAACAATCAATTACAGCGCTAAGCTCTGACTCATAAACACAGATTATTCTCCAATTACTACATCTCCTTCAGTACTCGATGAAGCGTATCATGAATTCCCGCACAAGAGGACTGGGGGCCTCAGCCTCCGGAGCCCCTTCACAGTATTCCGGAGGCACGAACGCAACAGGGTTCGTGATGGTCACGTTGAAGTCAGTGAAAGAGGCGTCAAAGCCAACGACAGTCTCTTGAATCTGATTGGTTCCTTGCTTGATGACCGGTATGCACTCACTGATGGTGACCATCCGGTTGAAGTCAATGTCAACTCGGACCTCACTCTGCCAGTGATCCACGGTCGCCTCATTCGTACCGTGACCCCATCTGAAGGTGCTTAGCGGTTGCTGTGACGCCCTGTTCATTCATGCGGCAGAGCAATGCGCGTGCATTCCAGCTGGTGGAATTCAACCATAGAGTGAGTTTCAAAGTCAGCGATGGCGTTGACTGAGAGCGGCAGAGGTAAGCCCTCCTGGAAGACGGTCAAATGCACAGCGGCTTTCTTGGAGGAGAAATCATTGTACATGTTGCCCATAGCAACCGTCGCAGCACCAGTTCCTATGGTTTTGATCCTCAGTGTTTCTGTGAAGTAACTCTCTCACACGGGAGGAAATGAGCAGGTGTTCGGAGGAGGGTCATTCGCCCAGGAGCCGCCAAGAACAGAACGACAAGAATGTAAGCAGAACCCATGCTTCGATAATAATTAACACAAAAGATGCAGATCTGATAGTGTGACTATGAGGCGTTAGGAGGTCGAGTGCAGGTCAAGTAACGGAATCTTGGCTTTAAACAATACTTTAAATGTATGTTACATCGTGTTAATGGGAAAACATTCAAGGCTATCTTATATGATTATGTGAAGTATGAATTGTCACATGACTGAGCAGGAAATGATGTAAAGGAGAAAACAACATTATAATTAGCGTGACGACGCTTGATTATTGAAACCCTTTTTAGACACACAAGAAATGCACTATTCACAAATCAAGTGAACGGTCTGTCTCTCGTAAATAAACATTGCATTTTCAACTTCTTATTGGATGCTCAGTTGCCTTTACTGAAAGGCATGACTTCGGAAATACAAAGAACTCGTCTCATGAATCATTATCTCATAATTCAAAGTTGTCGGGAACGAAAGAACTCATGATAAGTATACTTAATAAGTACTGAGTACAATCTGCATGTCCAGTTTCTTCAGTGTTATAATTAGTAAGCAGAAAAGATTATGAAGCTGCAACTGTCATCCCATAGATACTTAACTAGGGTACTGAAGGCAATACGGGTCGCTTTGTACAGATCTTCAGCAATTAGATTTGTTGCACGTCAAGCATGAATGCATGATGGTATATGCTGTTTGGGGTTTTGCTCCTTGAACGGAGTCCATGCTTAGTTTTCATCATTCGTGGTGTTTGAGAGGCTACATCAACTTGAAAATCCTTCCTGTATAGACAAACCTAAAATTTAGCAAGGGCTCTCTCACATGAACTGCTCAAATTGACAATCTGCTCATTTAAGAGAGAGGGCGATCTGCTAACCTCCACGACAATTTCATGCATATATCATCAGCATAGTTGCTCCAATACAAAATTCCTTAATACATAGTAATGGCATGCAATGTTTCATACCAGTGGTTTCGAAGGAGGTTGACACATTCAGGAAATAAAATCCAGAGTCACTAAGAGTACAAGTTGTTACAAAGAGCAGAGTGACTCAATAAGTTGTAACTCGAGTAATGACATCGTGAAAAGCACACAGATTAAAGAGATGAAACTTACTTACAGCAGTATTATGTAACCATGATGCAAGGAAGAAGTCGAAGAGGTATCTGTAGAGCTGAGGCCTCAAGAAAAAGACTGGGAAGAGGACCCCACCTGCACAGAGGACCCCCAGCAGACTGGTGAAGAGCAGGCTCACTCCGAATGCAATGCCTTTCACCACTTTCAAGCAACTCATCACTCCCAATCATAGATGCACATAAATTAACATAAATTAAACATACATAATGAATTGTTATTAGAGGTGTGTGGTTATCATGAGGTGCATTTTATTCTATTTTGAAGTGATTCCAAGTCTGTACAAGTTTCGTGGAAGGTCAAGGTGACTGAATTTGGATATCAGCAACAAGGATGCGTTAAAATCATAACGCTCCACTTTAAGGTAACATAATCATAACGCTCACATGCGTTCGAAATATCAGGGAATAATATCTGAATATTAGCACTAGCGGAGAACGTGCCATCTGGAGAGGGACCAATAAGGTGGGACCGTGAGTGATGGGATCTGGAGGTAGAGAAAGCAGTGAAGAAGAGGAGAAGCTGTTGCAGAAGGCATCGCCAATGTATCAAACGTTTTGGAGAAGAACACGAGGAGACAAAGGAGATATAGTGTCAATATATATGGATGCTAAAGCAAAGGCCCAAGCACTGGTGGCTAGAAAGGTGGAGCAACGAAACAGAAGATTTATACAGGTACTGGGAAGAGGGAGGAGGAGAACAGAGGGGTTTTTTCATGAGCTCCAGAAATGTACCAGGATGGGGAATGGGAGAAAAGGAGTGATATACGTGTTTGTTGAATGAGGATGGTTTGGAAGTGGAAACGAAAGAGGTGATGCAGGAGGTGGTCAAGGATTACTGGATGAAGATACTCAACAGTCCTGGAGATGCAAGAATTGGAATAGCAGAATAAAGAAAGGAAATGGTGGAGGGAAATAGAAACATAACAGGAGTGGAAGTGGACAGAGCATGTAAGCTGGAGATGAGAGTGGAGTATTTGTAGAGTATATACACGGACTTGGAGAGAGGGCCAAAAGGAGGTTGAGGGACGAATTAAACATCATATTTGATGGAGGTGAAGGGCTTGCAGATTCGTTAAAGAGTAGAACTTGTTTGCAAAATACTCACCACAAATAAATGCAAGATGAGTGTTTCCGTGTGTATGTCAGAAGTCATGTTCAATTGGTACCACCAAAGTCTTTTATTTCTCGTGTTTTTTTGTTATATTACAAGTTAAAAATCTTCCAACGTTCTTGTGCTAGACTCTAAATGGGCAGAGGGCTTAAGTTTTGGTATACATGTAATTCATTGGTCAATTGCTTCCTTCAAAGACATTCTATTGCATTCGATCATCCCAGGCGATGGTTTCCATTGCACTAAACCTCCACCATCTAAAATTCGTCGTCTCACCCTCACAATTTGCTGGCTCACGGTCTTTACACACAAGAAAATTGTACTGGTTGGTATCTGCACATATCATTTGTTGTAAACAATGCAGGATTTTTCGAATAATGAACGATTATTCAAATTCCACACAATTCTCCGTCCCACTCCACACAATTCTCCGTCTTACCCGCACAATTCGCCGTATATTATACGTATATTATACGTTTCTCTCAAGGTTAGTAGTGGAGATCATTGGTTTCTCTGATGGGATTAAGTGCGTTATGATATTAATTCTGACGATCGAGTGCGTTATGAATCGGCAGAAGCCCCGCTCCCTTTTGATTTTACGTCAAGATGTGATTCTCCATCAAAACCGGAAGTCTTATCATCGGGAAAACTGGGGACTTCGTCTGTCACTTTTCATGTAAAAGACGTCGTGAGTAGCGAATATCCAGTCATCAATTCGCTTGAGAATCATTCAGAATGCGTTAAATTATGCGCTGAAATTGTTTACATGCATGCCAATTTCTGATCACCTGTGTATATCAAATCACTCAGTCGACAAGTCAATCATTCAATGTTACTCAGTGACTCAGTCAGTGAGTGACACTCATCAACACTCTTACCTGCTTATGCCGACTCTCACTGTGACTGAGTGACAGGTACAGTGTGGTCAGCTGGTCAGTGTTAATGATTGGCGGGAATTGCTCTACTTCTGTGATACACGTATCAAATCGTTGGGGTCTGAAAGGGGCACCGAATAGCTCAGTGGGTTAAACCGGTTGGCTGCAATCCTATGCCGACCGTGGGGGTCGAGGTCCCGGGTTCGAGACCCGATCAGGCCACTAGGGATTGGTATCGTTTGTCGATATATCGCTTAATCGATACAAGCTATGCGATCGATAATCGATATCAAAAGGAACTGTCATCGGTTGATATCGGTTGCAACTTGTATAAGCATCTCTGGCCTAGAGTCATAACCAGAGCGTGGTTTTCCGGCTCACAGCGTGTGCCAGGCGCTGGGGCATTACGCTGCAGGTGAATGCTTCTGTGTTTGGGCATAAATATCCGTATCCGTATCCGTGGGATATTAGTAACACAGATATCCGTTATCCGTGTATCCGTGTTGAAGCACTATTCGCCCAGCTCTAATTGCGGCAAACGAAAACCATGTAGCAGACGATTCAGTCCAGTTCATTTCAATTCGAAGATTTACCGGATGTATTAGAAGAATAGGAGGCTAGTTTTTGTTTCGTTTAATATGATGGGTATGATATGTGCGCCTTCCAAGGAAAGCGCACATATCAAAGCACCTGCATCCTTACATGCGATATTATCAATTATATATCGGTTGTGAAACGATAATTATCGTTATCGATTGGGCCAAACGATACCAATCCCTACTGTGTACTACTGTCTATGGTGGTATGCAGGATAAAGAACCCTTGGGATTTATCGATAAGAGAAGGGAGAAACCCCGGTCCCAGGCCTTCTGTTCTGGTGCCCGTATCATCCGATTGGTTTGGGTGGAGCCGTAAAACCCCAATCACTCACTCACCCGTTGGGGTCTGAAAGGCAATCTTATGTTCGTCAGTACGTCCCTGAATAGTCATCAGTGAATAAGATGGTGCAAGGGATATATTTGAAATCCATTTAAATTTTGTGTTTATCGTTTTCTCCTCTTTAATCATCTTCCAATACTGATCAGTGCAATGACTCAATTGAATAAATTGCGCTCAGTTTCTCGAGTCATAAAATTTAGGTGCAATCTCTGCTTGTTATTTTTGAAGATTCAATTAGAGAATTGACCCCTGTATATTTTGGCCTTTGATTGAAGTTTTTAAACTTGAAATAAGACTCAGTCTTGTATTCTGAAAGTCAAGTCCACGTGACTCACTGAGTGACTGCTGTGGCATCTTTTATTTTGCCTCATTTGAATTAAGGATCGCTATAATATGACGGTATGTAGCCTCACAGCGAAACTGGGTCGTTTGAAGATGCTTAAATCGGTAATTAATCCCCTTATAAGAGAAAGACTTGATGTCGTTAAATCGTGGAAGGATGTGAATTCCTGATTTCTATCAACCGCATACTTAATGTCGGTGACTGAAACATTCTCTGCGATATTACTCTGCTGCTTAACGATCACGCTGTCCAAAGACGGCAAATGATGGTAATGAATCTAGTTCCTTGTCAATTGGGTGTTACCATGACTCAGCTCAGCAAATATAAACAAGTCAGGAGCCTTTGGTTACCTTGGAAACAACCAGAAATAAATTGCAAATAATTTGGGGCTTTACAACTCTTGTGCTACGTTTCATTCTCACGATCGAGTAAGGTTCACTTTCAGTATGATGCAATACTCTGCATGTCATTCTCCCCAATTAAACATATAGACAAAATGGTTGAAATTAAGCGGCCATACAATGATGAAGAGGTAGTAATTGTTCTCCAAACTAAGTAGCTCTCATTAAAATTCTTGAGACAATGAAATACTTCTCCTTGATGAAATCCCTGCTCATGTTTGATTCAATCGAATTGAAATAATGAAGATTCACTCATAACTTAAGTCACTTGAAGACAAACAATCCATTGAAACATCTCATTTATAAAAGAATATAAAATTATAAAGTAAACAGACATGAAAATTCCTGGAATATATGTTTGTGGTCATCGTATGCTTAATTATGCACCATTTATGCACCACTGAGCTGGTAATTTATGCTAATTTATGCAGTCCAGCAGACCTGGGCGTGATATAAGACCATGTGTTGCATTCACGGAGTAATTGCAACTCTTAATTAGTAACGTGTAATTTCTCATTACAAACCGCATCATAAATTGCTCTACTGTCATGTTGTACATTATTGTATTTGTACATTATTGTATTTGTACATTATTGTATTTGTACATTATTGTATTTGTACATTATTGTATTTGTACATTATTGTATTTGTACATTATTGTATTTGTACATTATTGTATTTGTACATTATTGTATTTGTGTCTGGGTTATGAATTGAAGTACAACAATATTATAATCATATTTTGTGTTTATGTTGCCCCTATATCTGTAGGTTTCGTATTTGTCAATACAAGAACAATGATATGTGATCATCTACTCTTATCGTTTTACCTCATTTCGATTATTGCTGAATCGTCTGGTGCTCAACTTCTAGTCAAAATTTAATCTGTCTCCAAAGACAGCAGAATAAAGCAATGTGAATAATTCTAAATGCATCTTTTTTATGCTCTTGTTGTGGAAATACTGACAGATTTAAAGTGGGTGAGCGTCAAACAGATGTGTTTTTAATTAATTGGTTTTAATGTGGTAAATTATAAATGAACGTGCTCCGTCCGATCTTGCTCGAAATATTTCTTATGTGCACAAAATTCATGACCATTTTACTCGTCAGCATTCAAACATTTCTATTTTTATTCACTCATAAAAAACCTCTTTTTATTATTATTGCAGGAGCACGCCACTGTAATATGCTTCCCTTTAATGTCTGTTTAAACTTTACAGTTTTATCATATCTATTCTTTTTTTGATATTTTGTATGTAATGTTATAATTGTTATGGCTATGGGTTAAACACAGCTATTGTTGATCTGCCATATAAAGAACTCTCAAACTCTCTGTGATTCACCCACAATATTTACTCTTTCCTTTTTATTTCTTTTAAATCATTGAGGTTATATTATACATATGGTCCGTGCTAATCTAACCACTTGCAGCTGGTTCATAGTAATCAGCACAGGGTCACTGAGGGTGCTTATGATATCCTCTGCATTCCTAAGATAACTCCGTGCATCAAGTTTGGCATTAATTCCAAGCTGCCATTATCAATAATTTCCCTGCTTCCTCACCCACCGTGATCCCAATTGCTACGAATGGAACCAAGATGTTGTTATACATTATAAACGTTCAAACACCACTCTGTATCTCGTATAAAGTCACACAGCACAGATCGAAGAGGAGAAAGAATGTGCTGTGCAAAGTGCTAATATACGTGGATGCTCCCCTCCCCCCCTTCCTTAATGAATCCCCCTTGATACTGCGTTTCAGATACAATTGTCAAGATGCAATCGTACTCTGCATTTTGCAGGTGATGCTTGTTCATAGTAAAAGGACAGGCTTGTAAGTTGTAGCTACCGTTTTGAGACCTTCTCAAATGGCAGTTTATATTTAGACTGCTCAACTGTTATCAGTTTTACTCTGTCCTATCACACATGCTAGTCATGTAAGTTGACAGATCAAAACCTGTTCCAGGCAGGCAATTGTGAGCCATTCTTTATAAACTGACAATTTTCTCTCTGATGAATAATTTTGTTGACTGCATCCCAAAGATTGCTTCACGAAGATGCATTAATTCCTGGCTGCCACCGTCACCCTTGTGATCCTAATGATGACTTATATTGGGTTTGAAAAACTTTGAATAAGAGAAGTAATGCCTAATGAGGGGTGACTATATTTAGCCTCTTTGTGGCTTATTTGGCTCCTATTTAGTGTATTTAGGTCAAGTATTCATTCAGTTACAACTGAACTCTGAGCCAGCAAAGCAAATCCCTATTACAATATTATATATATATATCATTATATCATTTTATTCACAAACTCATGTTTGTACATTTTATATGAAAAAGAAAAACAGTAAGTTTAACAGAACTGCAAACAGTACTTACTTAGGTAATACATAAATAATAAAGTAGTGCATTAATATTATAATATTATATAATATTATTATATTATAATGACATAATTATGAGCCCATACTGTGAGAGAGTGTTCTATATTGGCCCCTGGGCCTAAAAGCTATAATCATTCACAGCTCATTGAACACTTTCATCTGAATTTACATATTCACCTATAAAGCGTGTATGTTTATTTCGGTTGATTAAACGTCTTTAATTGTGCGGTTTTTCCCGTGCTTTTTGCAGGGTTGCAGCCTCCAACATGGAGCGCGGGGGCATACGTCGTCTGCTCCGGTCCCCTTCCCTCAAACGCAAGCTCAAAGCGCTTCCCATCTCGGAGAGAGTGAGTACTTTCCCGCTTATTCTGCCTCTTCAGTCGTTTTCATCACAGTGTTCTTTGGAGCGAGTTCTCGGTTTGACCGTCAGCAACACGTCTTCTCTCTCCCTGGATCCACACTCAGGGCTGGTGGCTTACCCTGCAGGGTATGTTACGAGATTAACCTTCAATAAACCTTACTTAACCTCCGTGTCACAGCTGTGTTGTCGTATTATACAACCACATCAAGAAAAAACAGCGATTCATCATCAATCGCGCCAAGAAAGCGTTCACGTGTCTAGCGTTCAGTCGTGACGGCAAGCACCTTGTCACTGGCGAGGTACGTCACCACGGTCTCCTTACCTAGTGTCGTATCTGTGTCTTCGTAGACCGGCCACCAACCGGCCGTTCGCGTGTGGGAAGTGGAATCGCTCACTCAGGTCTCGGAATTTGTTGCTCACAAGTTCGGCATCAACTGCGTCGTGAGTACTCGTTGCTCGTGAGCGTCGCGGTGAATTGAATCGATGTCTCTTAGGATTTCTCTCCCAACTCCAAGTTCATCGTTTCGATTGGATCTCAGCACGACATGGGGATCAATGTCTTCAACTGGAAATCAAACCTCAAAATGGCATCGAATAAAGTGGCGAATAAAGTCACCGCGGTTTGCTTCTCTGAAGACAGCAACGCTTTCGTGACGGTCGGAACGCGTCACGTGAAATTCTGGGATTTGGATTCCAGCTGCAAATCACGCGTTGGTTGTCGATTGGTTGATATTGATAAAAAAAAAAACAATTTTTTTTAAATTTTCAGATTAATCAAACGGTTCCGCTGAACGGCCGCAATGCCATCTTAGGAGATCAAAAGAATAATGTCTTCTGCGCCGTTGCTTTTGGCCAGGGTGCTCAGAGCTCAAGTGTGTACACGGTCACGCAGAGCGGCCTCCTGTGCGAGTTCAACGAGCAGCGACAGTTGTCGAAATGGGTGGAACTGCGGGTGAGTCAGTGTGACGCAATCGCTGTTCTTTCATGGTGTCTCGCAGACCAATTCCGCCTACAGCTTGGCAGTTTGCGGCAACAACATCTTCATTGGATGTACAGAGGGCATCATTCGCGTGTTCAACGCTCAGCTTCACTTCGTGTCCACTCTGCCCAAACCGCACCCCCTTGGCGTGGATGTGGCTGCCATGAACACTCTGAGGTGAGCTCTGTCGCTTCTGAATCGCTCATGAATTGAGTTGTTTGTTAGTGACGTGAAGGCCCCTCTGCAGTCACAAGCGTACGCGGACGTCATAGCGTTGAGATTTGATCGCTGCACCCAGCGTTTGGTTGCTGTTTACAACGATCACTCTCTTTATCTCTGGGACGTCCGAGATCCAAAGAAAGTTGGCAAAACACGCTCATTCCTCTTCCATAGCAGTTGCATCTGGGCTGTCGAGGTATTTTTATCCTTATTTATTTAGTTTTTGTTTTTGTTTTTTTTTTTTTTTTCTAAGTTATTTTTATTCTTATTTATTTATTTATTTATCGTTTTTGAGATATTTTTATACTTATTTCATGCTAATCGCCGTTTTTTATCAAACTCTTTGACAGAATTACCCCTCTGGTCTGGAGAGCAAGCGAGCTCTTCCGGAAGGTTCCTTCATAACCGCATCGGGAGACAACACGATCCGCATTTGGAACCTGGATCCGCAAATGGATTCTGGAACGCCGTTTAGACGCAACCTCTACAGCAACGTACTTATTCAACACTCAAGATCGCAGTACGTTGCATAATTATATGTTTGATGCAGGAGCTCTTGAAAATCATTTACGCTGACCCGGAAAACGCTAACTTATCGGACAAGGAGTACAACCTCGGTGGCAAAACGGACAAAACTGACACGAATTTTCAAGAAAAGAACGGTGTTCGTGTGATTCAAGTTAGTCCCGATGGCCAGCAATTGGCGTCAGGCGATCGCATCGGAAATATACGGTTAGCTCCTTTTATCCATAGACTTCAACAATATTGAGATCATTCTTATCATCTGGCTTTGTTATATTTCAAAGTAATTAATTTCTAGTTGAGTGAAGATTGTATGTGGTTTTATTGACACTTTTGCTTTTAGCATTCATCGCTTACAAGACATGCAACAGATCAAAATTTTGGAGGCGCATGATTCTGAAGTGCTCTGTCTGGAGTTCTGCAAGCCTCAGCTAGGTGCGTATGCACTCAGTCAGACTGCCGTCTCTCAACTTTCTCCTCTCCCAGGGGTCAGGCTCCTGGCGTCTGCTAGCCGCGATCGCATGCTCCACATCTTAGATGTTGAGCAGGATTTTGGTTTGGTGCAAACGCTGGACTGTCACTCAGCTGCGATCACAGCCGTGCATTTTGTACAAGAGGGCGAAGACGAACTGGTTCTGCTCAGCTGCGGAGCGGATAAATCCCTTCTCTTCTCAACTGCGCAACAGAATCCGGACTTCCAGTTTGTCCTGGGTCGACACTTGGTCAGTCAAACCACGCTCTACGACATGACCGTTGATCCGACCGGCAAATATGTCGCAACTGCGTGTCAGGATAGAAATCTCAGGTGGCGTTACGTCATGGTTACATTTCTGCGGTTCTAATTTTTACAAATTTTCATAGAATTTATAACGTGAAGAACGGTAAACAAAAGAAGTGCTACCCAGCTTCCGTGGCCTCCGATGGCGTTCTGCTTCGCGTGGAGCTCGATCCGTCCGGATCATACGTGGCAACCAGCTGCGACAAATGCGTCTCGATCTACAACTTCTTCTCCGGAGAATGCGTGGCTTCCATGATGGGTCATTCGGAGGTCATCACCGCCATCAAGTTCACCAACGATCTGCGTCATGTGATCACAGCGTCCGGCGACGGGTGTGTTTATCACATTTTCAAAAGGACGTGTCTTTTATTTATTTTAAACTCAGCTGCATCTTCATGTGGCGCTTGCCGTCAGAAATGACCGAACAGATGCGACAGAGATCGGCCGATCTGCGGATCAAACACAACAATAACCTCACAAAAACCCCCCCTCCCGCTCAGCCCCAAACCCCCGCGATGTCATCGTTCCGCGAAGACTCCGTCATCAACCAAACGATGTCCGAACCGGCTGAGCGAGCGTATCGCTTCTCTGTCGGTCAGCTGCCTTCGTGGGCAAAGAAACAGCTCCAGGACTCAGGTCCAATTGCTGAGATGGAACCACAGTTGCCTAGCGACGGAGGCCTAAAGGGAAGATGGGCTGAGCAGCGAAAGGAACCCCTCCCTCTTGCATCAGGTTGGCTTAAGTTAGCGCTACATATCTTGACCTCTTGGTTTGACCTTTTCAGGGGTCAACAAATGGTCGGTATCCAGCAACACGAGCAGTCAGGTTGATGGGGTCCTGCGACAACTTCAGCCGCAGGTCATCGATGATGACGACGAACTCAACAAAGATGAAGACGAAGAGGACGAGTTCTCCGTCATGGTCACAGATTCCACCTTCACGGTACTCGGTCGCTCTTTCTCTCCCGCGTGTTGCATAACATCTCATTCAGGATGAAGAGAAGCTTTCTCTTTTCCGCGATGAGGAACATAGTCGTCTGTCGATTCCTCACAGCGATTCGGCCGAATGCATCGATGAAGCTGAGGACGTGATATTTTACGCTGACGAAGACACCAGCTCACAGGACAACTCCGTCGGGTATTCATCTTGATGTTTGCTTTGATCGTGTTATCAATCTTTTTTTTTTTTAGTTTCAAGGTGTTTGAGGGGCACAGACTTTCCAATGCTGAGAATGGTAGGTTTTTATTCTGCGTGATCGTAGCGTTGATTGGTTATCGCTGTGTTTAGCGTGTCGATTAATTTTGAGCAGTCTACGTGCGTTGCTAGGTGAGCTGCCGGTTCTTTAGGGCTTTTGTTGATCACCTTTCGGCATTCAATGCTACCTCCATCTCTCTTGTATATAACTTCTCTGTGCTTTTTGTGAAATGCTAATATTTTTATTTTCTGCTTCAGGCGCTGACGATGATTCTGATAATGAGAGTTCAATGAACCCTAACGCGGAGGCCGCCCTGGCCTCCCTTCTTCCTCCCCCCACCCCAGACCAGGATCAATATTTCCAGTTCGGTTCCTTTGAGCCGAGGGAGATCACGGCCGATGAGCATCAGAGCATGACGCATCGTCTCAGCTTCTCGTCACGGTTTTTGTCACGAGCGCAGGAATCCATGCTGAGGTGAGGGTCTTTTTTTTTTCTGCTGTGCATTTGTGAAGCAAAACCCACAGATGTGTCGCAAAAGATAAATTCCGAGTTTTGTCATCAGATAGAGAATGAAAAGGTGGACATTTTGATTGTTGTTTTAAGGAAATATGTTGATTGGTCGCTGAGATACGGCCATTTGAAGTTAGATAATACTTTTCTGAGAAAATCACTATAAAAGTGTTACGATTGTGAAATATGATTGTAATTCGTTATAATTATAGTTCTTCGGTGACTCTGCAGTGCTGCCCAACTGCGTAAAAAGGCCGGGCGCTGTGTACTACTGTCTATGGTCGTATGCAGGATGCTGAATAATGGAGAAATACAGAGTGTGTAAGGATTTCATCAAGATTCAAATTAACTTATTAGAGAATTCTAAATCAAGAGAGATGGAATTGCAAATGACGCAGGCAACAAAAACTGAGAGATCTGCTTTGAAAATCCAGATAAATTAATCTCTAAACTGACTCTGCAATAATATTCCAAATTGAGAGTAAATTTTTCACTCGCAAATTCTCTCTCATCCACAGATCAATGGCTTCTGAAGCAACTCAGGTATGTGCTGAAACTCTTCTTATTTGCATTTCTACGCTTTAGTTATTTACCTTGAAAAGCCAGTCAAGTACTGAAACCCTTGCAATGCTCTATCGTTTAATTCTTTTTATCAGCAGCAACCTAAGAAAGTGGAAATGTCTAAAACCGTCAGCGAAACCAGAAAGAGATTACAAGCGGTCAGTGAATGCGATAGGTTGCAATCACTTCCGAATTATTTTGCATTTTTGATTTGTAAAAATAATGAAATTTTCTCTTAAGTATGTAGTCAATCTTTGGTGTTTTTGGTGTTTTGAACTAACCTTCTTACCCACAACATCTCCAAAGGATATTCAACTGAAGCTCAATCGACTCTTAACTAACACCGTATGTTGCCACAAACGCTTTCGAGTAGAACGCTTTTTCGCAACGGAATGAGCTCGCATTCTTGGTGCCTTTCCCTAGCGTTCGCTGCTTCTCTGCTAATCTCCGCCAAACGTCTTCTTCAGTCTGTTCTGGTTTGCAGCTCGGTTGGCGATCTGCCAGCATCAGTCCTGGTCACCAGCATGCTTTACGTAGCGTCCCTGAAAACCCAGAAAGTCCTCGTTACGGTCATCTTGCCTCCCTGTCCATCCATCCTGCTTACCAGGTCGGTCATCTCCCTGCTGTCCTACGAACCCTCAGCTACCAGTACAGGCATCTCCTACCTCTGCTCAGATTGCAGTGCACAATTACTTCATGTGGTGTTTTATTTTTGTTGCGTGTAGTTTTTGTTTGTTTTAATTAATTTTATATTTTTTTTGCATGTTTTTTGCATGTTTTTTTTTTTTTTGCATGTTTTTTGCACGAGTTAAGATATTTTTTATATTAAAAATAAAAAAATCTACATTTTGTCGCATTTTTTCAGGAAGGAGTGAATATTGATGATGACCAGCCTCCACCAGTGCCCTCGACCCCTCCTCCACCCACAGTCAGCAAGTCCAGTGAGTGACCACAATATCGCTTTAAAAATAAGCCCCGCATGACTGTTCTCTCAACATGTTTCTCATTTGCACGCCAGTTTCACTTTCAGTTATAGTTTCACTTTCACTTTCAGTTTCAGTTATAGTTTCACTTTCACTTTCAGTTTCAGTTTCAGCCGAGCGAAGGAAATGGCTGAACGCTGAGAACTCTCTTCAACATCAGCAGTCAACTCCACGCAAGTGGAAGTCCATGTTAGATATAGGTCACCTCCAGGAAGGATCGGGGCAGAAGGGAAGGCCTCTGACGCCCTCCCAGCGCTCAGTGACCCCTACGACCCCCAACAGTCCCCGCTCAATGTTTTCCTTCAGCCGACGAAAATCGTCACCTGATCCAGGCAAACAGGGTAATGACCTGGTGAAGGTGTCTTTCGAGGGCTGCTGTATATCTTGTGCTCATCATAATCAGGCTTTTAATCAGTGATTCTTACCCGTGATTCTTACCCTTGTCTTGCATGCAGTGTACAGTTGTCTTGTTTGCAGAGCGCTGTGTCTGTCGTAGTCTAAGCAACACAAAAGCGGCTTTGCTTGGGATCTCACAATGCTGCAAGTGTCGCAGGCCGAATAGCGCCCGGCCTCACGCAGTACGCTCCCCTCCTCCTCCTTCTCCTCTGTCTCGCAAGGATTCCTCCGCTCGGTGCCGCCCTCACAGCGCTTGTCCCCCGGTGCAAGTGAACAGAGGTGAACGGCATGCTGTGTGCATGGCGTGCTCCTCTGGTTGGTTGCATGCGCCTCTCTCGTAACCCTCGGTTGATTGCTGCTGAGGCTTCTGGCATCATTTTGTGATTCATCTCTTAATTAATCCAATGTCATCTCTAATCTTTTGCATGCTTGCAAATGTTTTGTGTATTTTTTATTTCCTACAATTTATATCAACGCATGATGATGTCATTCCATCGCTTATTTTTCTCATCTTTCTGCAGCAGTCGCTTCACCCACGGAGAGCCGGGAGTTTAATCCCCCCGGCAAGATCAGCGATAAGGATAAGCGCCGCTCCCTTCCTGCCCCTGGGAAAGGCGTCGTTCCATCCTACTTGCAAGCGACCAAGAGTTCGAGCTGCAAAACCAAAGAGGAACCGCCCGCGAAACCCAAAAGCAGAGCATCCAAACTGAAGGGTCGGCTGAGCAACAGCTTCAAATCAAAATTCAAATCCACGCCTAATCTCGCCTCTGCTGCCGAGGAACCCAAAGAGGGAGAACCGGATGAGGAGGCTGTCCCTGTGATGCGCAGAGCCTCATCGACAATCCCCAGGGAAGATCCTCTGGCCGTGCCTGACTTGGGACAGAACTCCATGATGCCTCCTCCACCTACTTGCAAAGTGCTCAAAGCAGCGTCAAATGGCCAGAAAGAACTCACTCTGACCGAAGCTAAAAGCATCTTACTCAGTAAAGTGAATGGCAATAGCGATGAGAAGAAATCTGTGACAATCAATCTTGCTGCGAACCAAGATTTGAAGCCACGTAACGGTCATTCAGTGGCAGATGAAGCCAGCCCGCTCGAGTTGCCGGTCAGAGATCAGGTCAGTTCCCACAGGGGTCAGTTTGCAGTCAGCAATGAGACTTTTACCGTGGAGAGGGGTGAAGGTGAACCGGACACTGCTAGAGTCAATCCCGCTTTGAACCGCTTGGGCCGAGCGCTCTCTCCTATTCGCCAATATAGTCCTGCTAGCTCTGGTACTGCCACGCGCCGTAGCCTGCCTCCTGAACCGACTGGGGTCCTGAGTGCGTTCAGGGCGTACGGTAGCACCTCCCCCGAGGGCTCTCCAGTGCACCGCAAGGCATCGCGGTGGAGCACCAACGCATCGGTTATAGCGCTCGCTGAGGAGAGATCTGCTTCGCCTGTCCCCGCACTGAAGAGCACGGAAGAAGTTGAACGATTGCAGAATAAAGCCAAGGAGCTTCATCACCAATGGCAACAACAGAGCAGCTCTGCGAATACCTCGCCGCGCACTAGTATAAGCACTGCTGTTGCAGAACCCAGAGTATCACCCAACCGCACCATCACGATCATCCCTGCCAGGGACGCTACTGTTGAAGCTCCATCTGTTGCCGTGGAGACCACGAGTACTGCTTCATCCACTGCTGATGCTGGTGAGTACACATCTCGGGCGATGGACGCATTCCTATGAATACTCCCTTTCAGGTTGTGAGTTCCTCATGACGACTTTGCAGCATACCCTGGATGTTCTTCTCGCTAGATACCAGGTACTTGGTCCCTGGATATCCAGGCACTTTATTAATATGTATTTCTGCAGAATGGTCTTGATGCTGGAGAGAAAGAGAAGATGGAGGAGTGCATTCGGCAGAGTATCAATAAAGCGGTTGGCGCCATGGGAGCGGGGGTGCTGATGCCAGCTGATGGTGACGCTCCGGCAGCCATGATCAACCTGGTTCAATGCTTCTCCAAGCAGATGATTCATCTGTTGGAAAAGGCAGCCAAACCACAGTGAAAATGACAAAATGACAATGAATTCCAGAAGATTTTGTGGGATTTTTCTTTTTTTTCTTTTTTTTTTTCCCTTGTCCTTTATGTTTATTTTCCTTATGGGACCACTGTTGAAAAATTTGGCTTGGAATCAAAAATTCTGATATTTTTTTTACCGTTTATTATAGAATTTTTTCTGTTCTTCAAATAATCAAAAATAACATCTAACTCTTTAACTTTATTCTATTTGTCACTATTGAAACTGAAGACAACATTTCATATCAGCAATTTCACCCCCCCCCCCCCCCTCAAATGTTTGTTTTTTTGTTCAAGTTAATTATAAAAGATAATTTTGTCATGGATGTGTATATATTTTAATTATTTAGTCTCTTATAATTTATTTTGTTTCACTCTGTGGGCAGTACATCAGTAGATTTCATTTCTTCTCGTTCAATTCAGTTCTCAGGGAACTAAACTAGATCAAACATTTGCTGCTATTCCACAGTTTAAAGTCTGCAGCAAAGAGCTGATGAATTTTAATTGCTAGAATTTTGTGGTCTCCATGACAACTGCCAATGTTAATGTGTTCATGTTCTTCCCACCAGTTTTAACTTGAGATTTTGTGCCTTTCCGCTTGTCAAATTGACGGATTTTGCTGGTGCTAACCCCCTTTGCGTCTTCTAGTCTGTTTGGCTTCTGATGATATACTGTGTGCCGCCTGAGTGCTCAATTAAATCTCTCACCCTGCTCCCGTTGTTCCCGTAATCATTTTATCCCCCGAGGAGTCACGCGGATTGAGAACGCGATTGATGAAAGAATTTAATGAAATAGGTTTTCATTTGTAAGCAGTGACTACATTTATACTGAACAATACAAGAGAAAATTTATCAAACTGATTTAACGAATTAAGATTTAAGGAAAGGAAAATTCTTGTGACGATAGCTAAACCGTTGCTTGGTTTAATACTGGTTAATCACTGGTTTAATTCTATCAATGATTATCACTGAGAAATTTCCTTTTACATGTTATGCATTATTGGACCAAGGTTGTAAGGTAATTTGGTTTTAGTTCTTTAATCTTTCTTCTGCTTAATTCAGAACGCTGAATTCTATCTCAGAGCTAGGACCTTTTGATTGCTTTGAAATGATATCGAAAAATAAGATGAGTGATCGTGAATCACAAAAGACAAATATGTACGAGTTTTGATCATTTAGTAAATCTCCTTTGAATTATATTTATAGTTAGCATTTAAGTCAATAGAATCGATCTGAAAATATTGTGAGATGAGCAGATGACCTAATTTAAGTACTTGAATGGAGCAAAATAATACTTTAAAAAAAACGTTTTTATTTACAAGATTGAAATGAATTCTCATAAGAGTCCTCATGTAATAATATGCTCAAGAATTCCTTGTCGAATGAGATGCTCACATTCAGATCGTAAGAGGAAGTGCTGAAACAAGGTTTAATTGAACAAAGATTTATTGATAACTGAACAAAAAATCTCGCAAACCTGGCTGTTTTTCTTGAGTAAGATAATATTTCCATCCTGGGTCTCAAATTCCCCGTGATCTTCAAGGCATCTTACCTGGAGACGAAAAATAACAATCCATCGGAAATTCAATCAACCAAATACCTGTATATGAAGAGTCTTTGGGGGCCGTACATCCAAAGTTAAATCAACGCCACCCTGGTTACCAAGGGAACGCATATACTTAGCAAGTCCTTTACTGTACTTGGAAAACCATTGCGCCTGCGAAATGAAATTGACAAAACATCAATCTAAAATGTTCTTAAAGACCTCTGGCGTCGTCAAATTCTGTTTAACATCCTGAGGTAAAACGCTTCCGAGTTCCCATCGAAGTTGTTTAATGGTTTCTAATCGGTGATTCCTGGTGAAAGATCAAAACAAATCAAAATCAATAACCGAGACGCCGTCCTTACAAGTATGCCAGTATGCAGCGTTTGTTCTGCTCCAGCGCTACGTGTCGTATCTGAATCCCAACAAACAAATCTTGGTCTCCTTCTAGAGCTTCATTCCTGCAAAATCAAAACAGATGCGAAGAGGATGCAAAAAGATGAACTTACACCTCGGCCTGGTTTTGCTCAAAAAGAGCTCGCATTTCTTCCAGCACTTTTCTGATGCCTTCTTCCTGCATAGAAAAAGATTTTAGCAAAATCAAAATTTTAAATAGTCAGGTATACTCGGGGGCTCCCCGTCCGGTAGGCCTCGTTCGGGAGAAGGGACCTCTTCCGGATGAGGAGCCTCCGTACTCGTAGTACAGATTATACAGCACCAGAGGGAACCACTCAGCCAAGGCTGAAAATGCCGCCAGTCAAGACGTTTTAGCGAATCTACAGGTCTTGGGTGATCCGTAGCTGACATACTCTAAAAGTTAGGTGTGTAAGCGAATCTAGTTCATGTAATCTACAAGTCTTTGGTTATACTCTAAATACCTATGGAGTATGTTGAGAAAGCAATTGCAATTTAGCATGAGAACTCCCCCCTATTATCGCTCAGAAATCTAATCAGACAAATCCAACCCACATTATACGGCGGAAGCGTGCCTTCTTGTGATCTCTTGGCTTCTTTGATGAGCTCTATTGCTTTTAACCCAAACATTTCGTAAGTCTGAAGCGAGTTCAGTTTGATAATTGGGAGACAGGAAAATCCACTTTCAATGAAAGGCGCGCAATTTCTTGTTGACTATTTTTTAATGAATATTCATGAGGCATAATCGTTGAATATTCATGAGGCATAATCGTTGTAGCGGCTCTGGCGTGTTGTTTTCAACCGGGGTTGGAAACATGACTTTGATGGAATCACGTTGTTGAAAAATTATATAAAACAGAAGGTCAGGTAGAAATTACGCTATTTTATGTGTGATAAATAGTTTATTTTTGTTAGTGGACAAACAATTTATACCGTAGGCAATCTTGAAATTGAAGTTTCTTCGTGGGATGTTCAGAATGCGGGTGTCACGTTCGAAAAGCTTCTCAGGCTCAGCCTACTCACTCACTCAGTCACTGACTCAGTAACGTAACCGTCACGTAACTCATAATCATGATAATGATAATTAAGTCTCGTTCCAATGATACTGAATGTAACATATTTTGATTGAATCGGCTGATAGCGGCTGATGACAATATTTATATTGAGCTGATTATGATAGCGGCTGGATGACGGCACCAATCGGTGGCTGGCTAATTGCTAGCTCCCCGAGGGTATTGGAGCAGTCCGTACACTACGGCTTGAGGAGCTACCTAATTTCCATCAGCCTATGACCACAGGTAACATACATACGCTCGACCGCAAAGTTTACATGTGTGAAAATTTCCCCATAGGCGCAACAGTGAAAATTTAGGGCTACGAAAATTTGCTGTTTAACGGTAGCACAGATTCTCGGGCGAGGTCTGTCTGAGACCCATTGGGCTCGCTGTAGTATGTCAGCTAGTTTAACGGGTACTTCTGCCATCAAGGGATGTTTCATGTTAAGTTTTCATTTGTCACTGCCTGGCTACCTGCCTGCTCACTTGTGCAAAACACACAAGTGATGTATCACTTATCATGTATGATGCATGGATATTTCAAATTCTGATTAATAATCGTGTGATTTAATTCCAGTCTACAACATGGCCACCACCGCAAAATATCTGAATAAGACCGAACGAGCTGCGTGTTGGAAACACAGAGACTCCTACTTTGATTGTCTCACTCTGAACAATGAAGACGCCAACAAATGTGTGAAGCAATTCAAAGATTACGAAGACTCCTGTCCGAAAGCATGGGTACGCGCTATTCCCAAGCCAAATTAGACACCAATGTTATATCTTTGCAGGTCATACATTTTCTTCGCAAGAGAAGTTTTGATAAAATGAAAGAACAGATGGACAAAGGATTCGATCCAATAGACTCAAAGACCAAAGCCTAAAATGTCACACTTATTCTCTCTCAATTTTATGTAAATACAGCACTAATAAACTAATTTTTATCCTTCTTGTTCATTCTGTCGCATGTAACCAGGCATTTCTGCAGTCAGATAATGAATCATTCTTGTTCGTGCTCAAGTGAGCTTGTTGCGTAATCCTTTCAAATAATCCAATCGTTACCATGGGAACGGATAATGAGGTGATAACTACAATAATGAAATTAACATGGCTTGATGGCGAAAAGTTATACAACTCCTGTTTCTTCCTCATATACATCAATGACATTCACAACAGCTCCAACTACTTCAACTTCATAACATAATATGCCGACGACACCACACTACTTGCAACACTTAATCGCATCAACACCACAGACATAAACACTGAACTAAACACAGTACACGAATATTTCTGCACCAACAAGCTCTCACTCAACGCATCCAAAACAAAATCTATCACATTTCATACTCCACATCGTAACATCACACCTCCAGTACTTTCACTCAATAACCAAAACATAGAAAACACAGACCAAACCAACTTTCTCGGAATCATCATTGACAAACATCTCACATTCAAAACAGCCACCAAACTCTCAAAAATATACGGAGTTCTAAACAAATTAAAACACACCATTCTGCCAATAACTTCCCACGGAATCTACTGATCCTATCTACAACACATTCAATCCATGCTTTTTCAACAAGAATAAAATCACATTCCAACAATATCCAAGAATAATGAGAGTGGACATGTCGCGTGAACGCCGCTGTTTCACCCAGCAAGCGAATTTTCTTAATTTTCCACGACCAGGCTCGAGCGCCAGTCCCCGCTTAACATGTGTTTCCCCTAAACCTGGCGGAAAAATGACTGAAAATCGCTCTTAACCAGGCTATATCTTTTTACTCCAAAAAGCGAGATTTAAAATTTTACGTGATACAGTGATGCAACCAACATCATAAACATGAATATGTTGTGAAAATTTCAAATCAATATCAAGCATAATGGCAGAGTTATTTGAATTTTGTCAAGCACGATCAGAAACGCTTTCGTTTTTGAAGCGATTGCTATATATACTAAATATAGTAACTGTCTCCACGCCGAGTCCAGGGAGTGATTGTTGTGTAATTAAAGTTTTGGTTAAGCTCGTTAAATGGCACTTATCACTTGGCCTTGTTATACATTTTTGCAACACTGAGGATTGAAATCCACAATCGGCCAGAATACTTGGCGGGACTGGCATTTCTCCCAACTCTTATTGATAAATTCCTCGGGTTTTTTATGCTGCACACTGTTGAAGCTTTTTTATATTTGTTGAATCCCATGATGAAAATGAAAAATAAACAAAATATAACTTTTTTCCTCATTATGACTGTCTTACTTATTGTCTTTATTATGCTTTTGCAGAGTCATGTTTACGATGGCACTAGCTGAATACTGTCCTCATGGGCTCGATGAGGCTTTTAACTGTAAGCTTAAGAATGATATCACAAGAGGTACTCTGATTTGCTAAAATGGTTAGCAAATTGTTCATATTTCGGTTGCTGGAGACAACTTAGCTGACTGCCCTCAGGCAAAAGACGAAGAAAAGGTAGGTTTAGATTTTACGTACATGTCTGCGTGTGTGAACGTATGCCTCAATTTTGCAATTTTACTTAAAGTTAATGTTTCAAGCTGAGAATAATATATATGTTTATTCGTTCTTCATTGAACATCAATGTGATTTTAGTGGAAAAAAAAAAAAAAAAAAAAAAAAAAAAAAAAAAATTCCTAGGGTCAATGTGAACGGACCGGGGTGCAAAAAGAACAAAAAGAATATAATGAATGAGAGGGAAAAAAGTATCAATGAGTTGAAGCACAGCTTCAGGCGGTACATAGCTCTTGTATAGAGAATTCAATATCTCGCAGGAATTCAATATCATGGGTATTTAGGTTCTGATCCAGCTTTAATTCAGCTCTCAGAGCAAGGAGATCCCTGATTAAGCCAGTTATTTCTGCGTGATCGTTGCTGATTTCGAACAGTACAGTTGGATGACAAACACTTTCCACAATATGATGACGAGATTTCTGAGTGACGTCACACAGCTTAGAGAACGAGCGGCTAACAGTAGAGCGACTGCCGTTCTGAACCAACTGAAAGCAGAACCGCACCACACGGTTATTGCTTCTTTCCAAAGACCGAAGGAACCTGACGTTGCGGCACAGTAGCTGAATTTCAACATCAACATCATTGCAGACTGGAGCGAGAAAACATGAGTGAGAGCGCGGATGCAGATGCAGAATGCATCGAATAGCTTTACGCCATGCAGTGTAAAACCGATTTACTGACCGGTGTGAAAAGTTCCAAAGAACGGACCCATACAGAATGATTTGAACAAATGATACGCACAATCGGGAGCAAGCCACTTAAAGAACTTATGACTCCGATTTTCATGTCAATTTTACCGGGATTTTTTGTTATTTTACGATTCGTGGTATAATTATGGAGAGATGTTGCCTGACACAGCGGTCAAAGCAGAACAACGAGTGAAATCGAGCCTATTTTGTGCACGAATTTAGCCATATAAAATATCGTCTGCTGAAAAAGCGCTGGCCAAGCCCCGCCCCGGAAGTGACGTAGATGTAGGAACCCAAACTGAATCGAGCGTCACGGAGCATTTTCGGCTATTCACACACATTTTTATCGAGTTATCAGCATGCCTTACCGGTGTGTGGTGGGAGGTTTCAGCCGTGTTTCTACGGATGGAGTTTGGCTATACTTTTGGCCGAGAGATGAGGCTCAGGCCAAGTTATGGGACCGATTTGTACGATCTTATCGATTGGAGAGGAGGTAACGCCACAGAGTGTC
>KB292234.1:393034-441190 GCA_000328365.1 Capitella teleta
TGCCAGCAGAGCAGCAGAGAGGTGCCGCCCGTAAAACGGCCGCCGCTCTGTGGGTGGCGCTTCCGGTACACTTCTGTCAGCGCCGCAGCGCTGATTTTCCACTAGAAAACGATTCAAAGACTGTCGATCTCTCACACACGAAAAACGATGAATACACACTGGTTGTCCGTATGACTAGAGTTTTTTTTAATAATATGTTACAATATAGCCTGATCTTGCTTGAAACCAAGATAGAAGGCTGTTATAGGTCTCTATAACTATAAATAAATAAATACGATTTACAGGATAATAAGAACGTAATGATTGCTGATTATTGCTTCCACATTCTGAGTGGGTAACCAGATTGCGTGTCATATTTTATCACATTAGAAGCAGTTATTTCAGCATCGTGTAGGCCTACATAATATATATGCCATTGTGAATAATTATAAATTAAAAACCGACAGAATCTCACAGCACAGCCTTTCACACTTGCGTTGTCAGTGATTGTCATATTCATAAAGTCGGAACCAATTAAACCAAACTCATTATAAATTACTGTTATATATTAACCCTACAATGTCCTGAGTGGTGTTTTATACCAGATGCAGTGTTTGATCATTTTGAGAGTGTAAAAAAAAAAAAATATTATGAAAAAAGGAATATGATGAAGCGACGAATGCTAAATCGTCAGCCCTTGAAGATCTGTGTTACTTAAGAGATGGTTTGATGTTTTTACTAGAGTTTCAACTTTATTTTCGTTTCACCTTCCCGTAATCTTGTATATTTGTATGAATAAATGATTGCTATTAAACGAAGCTTCGGCATATATTTCTTGAGTAGATTCCTGAGGCATTGCTATTATGCAGGGCTTCATGAATGAAGCATAATGCCTGCATCATATGTCTTCTGGTTTCGGTCAACAGGCGGTCAGCATTATTCTGGGTCAGCTGCAATCGCGTTAAATGCGCTTCAGAGCATTTGAAAGCATTTTCAGAGCATCATGTGTGATTATAATAATAATAATAAATTTATTCAAACACGAAAAGTTTGGCAAACAGTGGCAGTTGATGGTGACAGAAACAAAGTTGTTAACGCGTCACCTGTAAATGAATGAAAACGTGAGAAGAGAAAGGAAAAAGAAAAAGAAACAGAAACAGAAAACAGGGGGGAAACACACACACACACACACACACACACACACACACACACACCGAAAAAAAAAAAACAACAACAAAAAACAAACAAAAAAAAAACCAAAAAAACAAAAACAAAACAACAACACACAAAAAACACACATACACTCATACAGAATACAACAAGTACAATCTTTTTTTTTCTTTTCTTCTCCCCTAAATGAAATGCATGGATCACGCCCGTGTATGTATTTCGATTAATAAACATTATATATAATATAAATAGGTTTTAAACATACCTTGCGATAAGTAAATCGAGGAGTTGCTCAAAATAGGATCGATTATATTATTGATATTATGCGATATTTGGTATTGTAAGCATCTTTGTCTGAGGGTTGTTCGGCAGAGGGGTTGAATCATGTTTGAATGACACCTGGTGTTATGACTATGGTTTGAGTGAGTTAGAGTAAATAATTGAGAAACAGAAGGGGGGAGCATATGGTGGACTAGTTTGTAGGTAAATATGGAGAGTCGGTAAATATAAAGGTCTTCAAGTGTTAGAATATTGCAGTTGTGAAAGAGAGGTCGGGTTTGAGTCAGTCGCGGACGGTTTGATACTATTCTTATAATTTTCTTTTGGAGAGTCGAGAGTCGGTTCAAATGTCGGTTGGCAGTCTTTCCCCAAATAATGATGCAGTACGTAAGGTACGGAAGAACGAGGCTATTATATAACATGCGTAGTGTTTGTGGATTGAATATTTTAGAAGTCTTATATATGATGCCTATTGATTTTGAAACTTTATTGAAAGTATGAGTCAGGTGTTCTGCAAAGGTTAATCTATTGTCTATTTTGACGCCAAGGAAATTAGTAGTTTTGACAGTGTCAATGAGGGTACCATCAATTGAAAGAGAGAGGATTGTGTCCTGCAGTGAGCTATTCATGGAGAAGAGCATAGAATGAGTTTTGTTTACATTGAGCGACAAGCGATTACATTTGATATATTCATTCAGTGATAGTAGTTCTGCATTAAAAGAGTCGGTCATATCTTTCACGTTATTGCCATGTAGAAAAATATTAGTGTCATCGGCATTCATGATGGGTTTTGAGTTACGTAGTGCATTAGGAAGATCATTAATATAAATTATGAAAAGCGATGGACCCAGAATACTCCCTTGGGGTACTCCGCATTCAACAGTGAGAGCCTGAGACATTGAATTATTTAATTTTACTGTTTGTTTTCTATTATTTAAATAATCTTTCAGTAGATGTAGGGTATTTCCACGAATCCCATAATGGTCCAGTTTCTGAATTAATATATTATAGTCTACAGTATCAAATGCTTTTCTTAAGTCTAAAAATAACCCTATTACTTTTTGTTTTTTTATCTAATTTAATTTAATCGAGCCTTGTCATGGCAACCTGAACTGCTTTGACACGTGCTGTCTGTTCGAGAAAGCGTCGGATATATGGCTGATAATCCTAAGATGGAAGTTGGCTGATCTTGTAACATTGCTGATGTGATAATCGTAAATTCCTCGTCGAGAATGGCACCTATAGATTCCTCACTTTCTTTGAAGCTTCGATGTTTTCATCGTGTTTGAATTTTAATGTTTCACTTGATCTTAGAATCGGGAAGTTTCTGCTTCAGATCGACGGGCGTTTCGGGATAATCCCTGCTGTAAACGGAGTACTGGCATCACGTATATTGCTGATGTAAACAATTACTTCGGTTATGCAATCAACTTGTGGAGATATTCTGGAAGCAATAGCTGTTTGGACCAATGATAAATCTTTGCGGGTCATGTACATTTTCTTTGCAAGAGAAGTTTTGATAAAATGCAAGAACAGATGGACAAAGGATTCGATCCAATAGACTCAAAGACCAAAGCCTAAAATGTCACACTTATTTGCTCTCAATTTTATGTAAATACAGCACTAATAAACTACTTTTTAATCCTTTTTGTTCATTCTGTCGCGTGTAACCAGGCATTTCTGCAATCTGATAACGAATCATTCTTGTTCGTGCTCAAGTGAGCTTGTTGTGTAATCCTTTCAAATAATCCAATCGTTACCATGGGAACGGATAATGAGGTGATAACTACAATAATGAAATTAACATGGCTTCAATCAAAGTGGATAATTGAGAAATTTAGCCTTTTTGTAAAATTAAAATTCAACCCAGAAGCCTAACAAATTGATACCAACACAGTGACTGCATGTAAAAGCCTTTTAATAGTGAACTAAGAGGAAGAGGGATGAAGCGTCTATTTTATCGTACTCGAGATTTTATCCTCTGCCAACTTTGCCGAGTTTAGTGTCCGTCTTGGGATCGGCTGTCAACGTCTGCACAGCCACCACGGCTTCATTTGCGCTGTTCTGCAAATCCCGCAGTTCTCTGATGTAGAGAAGACGTAGCACTTTAGCCGCCTCTTGACTTATGTAATCTTGATAATAAAAAAAAATGATGAGTGGATATTGCGACCAAATAACTTACCAGATGTTTCAAAACCCAGGCTCAACTTCTCAATTGGGATTGTATTTGGCTTCTAAGAAAAGAGAAGAAAAAATGAAGAGTCGAAAGAAAGTGTTGAGCGTTGAAATTCCTCGAGGGACTCACTGGTATGCCGTTCTTTTGTACGCTGGCAATTGCGTCTTTTGATAATTTCTCTCGGACAAGGATCGAAATAGCCTAACGACAAAAACGCTGTACGCTTCACACGTGGATCTCAGCACCTTACCTTGAGTTGCACGATATGATCGGGATGAGGAGGTAATTCCAAGATGGCGGCCAAGGAAAGAATCCCCGCCTTGGAATCTGCATCATTAACTGCAGAAAAAAATGATGACAAAGTGACAACTCGAGCTAAAATGTCACATACAGTCAATGAGGTCCAGAGGGTTGCCGCTCTTAGTGTGTGATTTGACGTTGTTGGAGGCAGTGCGGTATTTATCCGCTAATGAAAAGAGGAAAAATGAAGCTGGATTTTAAACAGACGAGTTACATACTGTTGTCGCCATACTCCAAGCGCACAGCGTAACCTAACAGCCAGTCAACCAGTTCGTTTCGATTATGCGCTCGAAGCGGACAACTGATATCTTCCAAGTACTGTCAAGTAAAAAACAATTGGAAATTAAGAAGAACACGTGGTAAATTCAGGCGAATTCACCTTTTTGAGGGCGTCATTCCAGTTGCCAGCACAGACATTTCGTAACGCTGTTCTGTCTTCAATTTTGTAATGTCGGATTTTCTGATCTTCCAACCAAACCATCAGCTTCCTGAATTGTTCTTCATCTGAGGAAGATCTTAATTGCAATCAGAGGAAAGTATATACGAACAAAATTCTACAACTATAGAGTAGAAACCAATGGTTCAAATAGGTGCCCTAACAGCATAGAGGAAAAATAATGAGAGTGGACATGTCGCGTGTACGCCGCTGTTTCACCCAGCAAGCGAATTTTCTTAATTTTCCACGACCAGGCTCGAGCGACAGTCCCCGCTTAACATGTGTTTCCCCTAAACCTGGCGGAAAAATAACTGAAAATCGCTCTGAACACGGCTATATCTTTTTACTCCAAAGAGCGAAATAACATGAATATATTGTTAAAATTTCAAAGCAATACCGTGTATTATTGCAGAGTTATTAGACGTTTTTCAAAGCGATTGCTAACTGTCTCCACGCCAAGTCCAGGGAATGTTTGTTGCGTAATTAAAGTATTAGCTAAGCTCGTTAAATCGTCAGTCACCCCTATTAAGAAAAGTCCGCCCACATCCTCGTATCAACAAGGGGCGAGGCGAGTTTGCTGATAAGGAGCTTAACAAATGCTTAGCAATGAAAAAAAGCATTTGTTATATTCCTTACAGCAATAGTATTCAATAGGAGTCTCTTGACGTCATGGTCGAAACCTGGATAAAGAGGTCACAACCGAGAACCTGGAAGTTATGGAACAGTTTCAGGTTCAACTAAAGTCTCGCGAGTTTTGGCTTTTAACTTGTTATGCATGCTAGAAATATAATGTGTAAATTTCTTGACACATGCCAATTGGCTGATTGGGCGAGGCATTATCCAAAGTCTCGTGGAGCGTTTTTCACGCAACGCATGTCTGGTCCAAAAATTTCTCTGGTTCTGACGTCACGGTCCAAGTTGAATTTAAAAGAAAAACAAACCCTTGGAACGAGATTATAAGCAGGGGCAACTATGAATGCGGGTTTGACAGCATTGAGGTGAGCGATAATACAAGTAAATGGTTTTACCGGTAGCGTTGAGCCCATTTGGGTCGGGATGGTCGAGCGCCGTCAACTTCCTCCTGAACATGAGGGTAAGGGTATCTTTTCAGATTGTATAAAATTGACTGGCAACAATATCCCAGTGAATCCCCTGCATCAAATTGAACTTTGTCTGGCGTGTTTACTTTTAGACGACACACGTAATCACTCCTGATGGAAATAGGTTTGAGTCAAAAATATTTAATATTCAATACGTTATGATTATCATCCTTTATAAAGATAATAATTATATCTAATATCTTTAGCATATAGGATGCTAGTTATGATTGGAGTACGCTGGTCTATAAGGTGGTAGCTATTATTCCGGAATAATAAATAAATATATATTTAATTCTGACATTCATTACATCAAAAATAACATTAAATATTGGGTTCTCATTTAATTCCACACATTCTAAATGCAAACTTGAAACTAACAGCACAACAAAATTTGTAAAAAATGAAAAAAAATGCGTTGAAATGAGATGCGTTTTAATAAGAAAGCTCCTCGTAGCTTTGAAAGCTAGTTTTGCGCAGTCGAGTCGGGTCAGGTTGTAATATTTGAGTCCTTTTATAACAGGACTATTCCACTATTTCACTGAAATACTATTTCAGTATTTGTTTGTCGCTTTAGACCCAAAGATAGGAAGGGATAACAAATAATAACAATAATGCCCTCACAACAAACAATTAACCCACTCACACCAACTCATAACTCTCCAACTTCACATCTTCATTATCTATTTATCCACCGCTTACTTCCTTGTCAACTCTGTGCTTTGCAGCGACTTCATCCACTCCTCCTTGCCCACCTCCATCACTCGCTCATTCACGTTTCCTTCGGTCACGTCACGTGTCCTCCTCCCATCTCACACATTTTCAGTTCATCGGTTCATAGTCTAAGGAGCAGACGACGGGCCACACCTCGGTCGGAGTTGGGTGTTGCACAATGCAGTCGAGTTATGAGAATGTCTGCAAAGCGTTTGTTTTATAAAACTCATAAGTAGGCTATGCGCAGATTGCACGCATGAGTTTGAAAACGAAACTAGTGCGTTATGATTGCATCAGCATTGCATTCGGTTTAGCATTATCCAGCAGACGATCAAGTTTCGCTGTTTTATTCACGGATTATTAATTGTCATGTCGTCGCAATTTAAACAGTGAGTAAAACGCAGATAGCAAATTCTAGGATGATACATGCTGAGGATGCAGTAACTAATTAAGCGTAATGAATTGAGAATATTGGGGGAAACCCCGTCATAACGCATTAACCATGCATTGCGAGTATTGCATAAAGAATAAGCAAAGCACCAGCGAAGATCGAAGGAGGAATTGGGGAGAAAATATATTTTTGGAATTTATCAGCTCTGATCATTCGTGAGACCAATCACAATGGTCAAGGTAGCTGTCATAGGGTGTGGCCTGATGGGTGTCAAGATTGCTGGTCAGTTAGTTAAATAATAATTATTTTGTACTGTGATTGTGGGTTAGTAGGGTATATCAGTATCAATATCATTATAAGAGTCTTATCAGTGCTATACATTAAATTAATACAATGATCATTCTATTTGTGATTTCAGGGGAGATGGCTTACCATGGCCACAGAGTGCGCATCTTTGACAGCAACTTGAACGCTTTGAATTCTGTTTACCAACGACTGGAGGAAGACAAGCAGACCCTTCGTAATGAGGGTCTCCTGCCTCACAAGAACTTCATCGTAATTACAACCTGCGTGATTGTCCTATGATTATTTCTCTGATCGATATACTCATATAGGGTCAAATTCTCTGTCTCAGTCGGTTGGAGGAAACGGTTCGTGACGCGGACTTCATTTTTGAATCCGTTGTGGACGATTTGCAAGTGAAGCAAGACCTCTTTGAAAGTGAGATGCAATATTTTTAGAATTTATATCAAATATCGTATTATTTTGTTCAAAGGAATCTCCCATCTATGTAGCCCCACCTGTATAATGGCCAGCAATTCCTTGCGTCTAGATCCGTCAACAATCGTGGACAGAGCAGCTTATAAAGAGGTGATCAAGCTCCGCATTTTAGCCACTTAGTCAACAAAGCTTCATTTCTACAGAGAACAGTTGGGCTACGCTTCCTCTATCCTGTATATTATATCCCAGAGGTTGAAATATCGCCCAATAAATACACTTCCTCTCCTACCATCGAGAACGGTATGCACCGAATTTGAATATTTAACGCCGTCAACCTTTGTGTAATTTCAGTCCGCACCATGTTGGAACGCATGGGTAAGACTTTATTTTTCCGATCTGGCGACGAACCGTTGATCCTGAATGAAGATCAGCGTGAAGCAAGGCGACTGGGTGAGTCACGATCATTTTGTGATCAGTCATAATTCTTCAATCAACAGCTCGTATCGAACAAATGAGATCATCCTCTGGAATTGGCGCATATCTTGAGCATTCGTTACCTGCGCTCTCTCACAAGGGAAACGCCCCCCCTCCCTCTGAGGACGATAACCGTGAATATACCTCTCGCTTAATTCTGACCTCTGAGCTTTCGCCTTTCAGTGTATTCCGACGGAGATCGTGACTGCGCAATCTGCATGGACCGCAGTCGTGACTGTCTGCTGTGTCCGTGTCACCACATGGTCACCTGTAATGAATGCGCTAAGTCTCTCCTCAATCGTCGCGACGGGTGTCCGATCTGCCGGAAAGATATCACGGAAATCATTCGTGTTTATCACTCATGAAAAGTCAAACCTCAAAAACTGCATTTCTCAAACGAAATTACGAAAATCAGGAGAAATTTTTAGTTTAAAATTTTGAATTATGAGCTGTTTTTATTCTCGTTTTGTAATTCTTTAATCGTTCTTGTTATTGTTATTTTATCAAAATGTTTGCTTTACATATTAATTTATTGTATTTTAAATTTCTCTGACGCAATCATTATTTTAATGCTGCTCATCATTTTAACATTAATTGTCTTTCAGTTCAACTTACAGATAAAATGAAACTTGGAACTCCTACAGAAAAAAAGAATCCTATCAGCTATCTATAAATCATATACATCGTTGTTATTGCAGAATATCTTGATTATTATCTATCTACTTTGATTAATTAATGATAGTTTTCCTTCTATTGCATAATCATGGAATAGAATACAAACTGAATCAACATGTAGTTAGTTCAGGTGAGCAATATAATTATAATGTTTGCTCAGGATGCATAAATTATGCTAATGAAGTATATCATTAAAATAATTAATCCAAATAGACGAATACTCCGTCCTTCCCTTTTTATCAACAGCACACGAATCTCATCAATTATGTAATCAAGATCTGGTTCAAGTTAATTTCTATTTGTAGCTCAGTGGCTTTTGATCTCATTTACTTGTGTGAATTGTCAAAAATTTCATCTCTCAATTGCTTTTTACATTTGCCTTTTCCGATGTTTTGTTTAGCTTTTTACTTGAGTTTAGCAGACCAAAATTTGTTTATTTACATTTGTGATATATTTTATCGTTTGTATTCTTGAATTTCATCCCTGGCAGTTTATTGTAAAGTACATTGAAGTAGAAGCAGAGAGGAAGTGGTTTTATTTCCCCATCTTTCATGCGCCAACAAAATCATAACGTTTTTTGGGACCGTTATGATTATTCGTCATAATGCATTTTAATATCTGAATCATAACGCACCCTTCGCCATACTACAATTCCTTTCACTGTTAATATTCACGCATAATATTACATCCTTAGATTCACCGTGTAAACCGGGTTTGCTTTTCAAATTTGGGGTTTTCAGATAAAAAAGATAAATGTAACCATTTCTTTTGTTGTCAAATTTGTTTGTTATTGAATAAACACCATTTCAAGAATCGTATGCGATCATTCACATCTATTGATATCAGTACGAATGAATTGTATTATCCATATAATCTATTTAAAATATCATGCAATATCAACACTGTGTGATATGCAGCATTATGCACACTTCATGCTTTCTAATACCGACTCACTAACCAAGCACTGTTATGCAATATCAGCACCAAGTAACAACATAATTTTAAAGCATTAAGATTATATCCCATTGCAGCAGTCGCCAGTCTGTGAGGCCCAAGTGTTGAGAGATCCTGTGCGTGAACGAGGACGGTGCCTGCACAGCGCATGCACAGGGGTCAACAGCTTACAAGGGACACACAGACTCACTTTACTTAGTTAACATTTAACATAGAGGTATCCCTACAGCGTGTTCATGCAAACGTTTACAGTCACCTTGACAGGTATGACAATCAATGAGTACCATTCTCCCTTTCTATTGATTGAAGCGTGTGTGTCCCTCAGAAGTGGGGCGTCTTTGTTTTCAGCATCGATGGATGCCACTCCAAGGTCTCGTGTGGCATGAATGAGAATCTCAAATTAAGGCGAGGTAAAGGTTATATTGGATCTGAGCAGGTACACAATGTGCCCGCACGGGAAGGTATTAATACAGGGATCAATTATGCAAATTAGTTTCAATACCTGGGAATCAATCTGACTCCATGCTATCCTTATTTGCTGATTGAATAACCATGATAAGTGCCCAATTGTCCCACGAGGAAGAGCTATCTCTCATTGGTCGACAGCTACAGGTGCTGGTATAATTAATGTTACATACACATCATTATGCATTCATATCAGATTGAGCTAACTACGAAACACGATCCAATTCAGAAGCTAAATGTAACGTGTGGTAAAAGGAACCCTGTGCGAACGCTTGCGACGAGCGTGTTAAGGAAGAAAAATTAATCCCCCTTAATATATACATTTACCACATGGTTAAATTTAATACGTTAAAAAATAGTTTATAGTAATTTCTCCAAGCATTATGCTGTTATATGCCCACCTCATTTATGCACGCCATCCGATAAAACCCGAATGACAAGACCCTCGAAGTAAATAGTAGACACGCGATCTATTACACAACAAGATAGTTTGTATAGGGTCAAATATATATTGTACTAGTTGGAGTTTGACGAGAGAAACGGTTAATTAAACCTATGAGTTTACCAACAATGTCTACGGTCCGCGGTATGCAATAGTGTCGAATTAGTCGATGGCAACCCAAGTCCTTGATGCCACGGTATGCAAGGCACGGCTACTATCACTATTTGATGCAGAACTACAAGAGCTGGGCAATTACAGTTATGCAAATCGACTTACGAAGTTCTAACTTCAATTTGTTCCAAGTATAGAATACGCATATTCCTGAAACTGATCATTAGTTGTATATCTTCATTATGTCTTTGTCTGGTGTATATCAGCATGCTTATTATTGCATGCACTCAAGCGCCGATCCACGAACCAAAAACATGTATAAATCACAGTGTTTACAGTGATAAATTAGCACAAATGTTTCCCGGGAAGTTCATTCCGTGAACAAGGGAACCCGGAATGAACCCTGTACATGGAGAGTACGGCGTATACGCGGTTATAAAAGAACTGGTCTCAGTGTATTTCATTCCAACCAGCTATTATTTATAGCGAAGCACAGTAGAACTTTTAAGTATACAGTTTAATCGAGAGATGTGACAACAGATGGAGACAAAGGACGATCTGGAAAAACATTAGCGAGGAGGATCCACATGTCCATATATAGTCATGAACTATATATAGTACACACATTGCTGGCGCCAATGTATAATAAGACAGCTTAATTACAGATGATGATGTTATATTTAATTAGGTGTCCTTCGTACCTGTTTTCAATTTGTCTACCCCCACTTTTGATTGAAATGAAAGATGCAATTTATTATTATTATTTTTTTCCAGTGGGGGAAAACTAAAGGTCAAACAGCTTTTGTAATAAAGGTTTAATTATTTGTTTACCATCTCCAACGAAAAAAATCTGACATCCCAAACTGATGCAAAGTAAACAACTCCGACTAGAAGTATGAAATCTTGCCTGCTGTTTCGTCTCAAGTTCAATTAACCTCCGAAAATGAGGAGGTCCCTTACACGGTTGCTCCTCGGAGGCACGTGCAGGGTTTGGAGGCGTTATACCTGAGTTCTGACTCACTCTTAATTAGCATCTCCCAAGAAAAATCTCCGTTTTATCATGATAATTCTGCACTAAGTGGTAAAGTGGCCTGGGGCGGAAGACGGGTTGCAAAACAGCGTCTCTATTGTTCAGTAAATGTACGTGAATTATCGCCTAAAGGAAGCAATGCATTGTTATCTCGTTCATTCTTGGGTGCTTTAATTTAATGATTCCCGTGCATTATAATTTATGCATGGGTCAATGTTAGAAGTCGATTGATTCACATGGACACTCTTATAAACTGATAACTTCCCACTGGAAACAAACCTGTTAGCTGTATTTAAACACACGCGTAATCAATTTTGCCTCATTTCAATGTTGAGAGAACATGCATTATACGGGGACATCTATACAATCCAATATACCAGTATGCATATTACACATGCATTCAACAATTTCTATACCTTTCGCATGTAAATAGATATACTACTTTGAAGCATTACTGCATTACATAACCTATTTCATATCTCACTTTATCCGTTTCAACCACCTCGCTTTGTGGTCTGCTGCGTTGCGTCATCGATGCTTTACCGAATGCCACACTTCTGAGAAGCCTCTGTGTTATGTTCACAGAGAGCCTCAGTCATCTACACCCACGAATCCCAAGAATAAATACACCAAGCAAAGTGTTTTATTCCACATTTTTATTGACCCTTTTCAATGAGAAAATATTTATAAAATTGCATAATTTATTCAACATGATTATGCAGCACAGTTTTATCATTTATGTAATATGAGGCGAAATTTTCTCAGCGTCTATTACATGCAGCTCTCCCTTTTTTCAAACCCGGATAGAAATTTTAAATTGTCCTGCTGGAAACTCGTTGCCTAGTAACCGTTGCCTATATAGCAACAGTTGTCACGGCTTGCGACGTTGTCCTTAACGGGGCGTGGCGAGTGTAGTTATACGATAAATATGGGTGTAAAAGTACTCAAAAGTATAGGTTATAGAAGTAAGAAGATTCAATTCAAATGATGTTTATTGACTACTTTTGAAAGAAAATATAGCAGCATGTTGTTACAAATTAAATAAGTTTCCACGAAACGGGCACGAAAAATAGCGATATGAACATCACGCACGAACGACATAGCGTCGTCACCTTGAGGTCGACCAATATTATGTTTCACTATAATGGCTATGTAGTACACCACATAACTTTGATCCGATGCTCGCTGACAACAAATCGCCCGCACGCAACTTGATTACGTCATGAACACATTCACCCAACTCATAAATATTTAAAACCGCTCAATGTTTCAATGCTCGAAATGGACAATGTTCATGCAGCGAGCAAGTCATCTGCGCGCTGCCTTCTCTCCTGTCGCGTGTCTCATTTGATTCGATCGTCGTTCGGTTGATATTCTTTGGCAGTGATCGTCTCTCCTTTAACAGTCGGTGGAGCGCGCTGAGGTTACAAGGCCTCTAAAGGCAAAAAAAAATCTACCTGAAGCTCATTGGACAGAGGAAGGATACAGCTGAGTGGTTGGTATGTGACACCCCCCTACCCCCGACTGTTTACTTCATCACCCTACCCCCAGACAACATCAGGGGTTCTTCATTCAAAAAAAATTATTCATCATCCAAGTCGGATCATCGTATTCATCATCATCTCTTTCAATTCAGGATTTGTGACTCCCGGGTGCTTTAATTGTGATCTCATTTCTCATCTACCTCATTAATATACTGTTGCCATGGATATCGCATCCACGTTGCCAAGTCAACCCCTTCTTCCGCTTGTACTGTTGCTGCTCTTCCTCGTGCCTGGAGCAGAGGCTGCTCCCAACACAGCTGGGCTAGTGGTCGGCTGTGTGCTAGGAACGCTCGCCTTCGTACTGCTGATCGAAGGCATCCTCTACTGCTGTTGCTTTCGCAAGAGGAAAATCAAGAAGAGAGAGGCCAAGAAACGCCATCACCAAGACATAGGTCAGTGTGTTATGACGTCATCAATCGCCCAGTCACTAAATATGCATCGTCCGCAATTTATGATATCAAATTCACCTCGGTGTATACATATTGTCGGTCGTAATTGCGTGAAGGTTGCATGTTTCGATTGCATTGATGTTACCCCTATGCATTTTGATTACGACCCTGGAATGTTTGTGCCACATACCAAGTGAGAATTCCCACCGCGTACGGTGCCAGTTTGAAATTGAGTTAATTCCAACCTAATTACTTGCAAATGATGCACACAAAACCAGGTGCTGTTTCTATGGATACCTGTCTTTGGACTTGTTTACTTTCCCAAACGTATAAATTCCCCTTCATAAAAATACCCAACGATATTCGTGGAACTTAGAAAGGTATAAGTTCATTTCTATAGTATCCTGAATTCCATGCTTGTGAATATATTATGGAAGTCATTCAACCGGGTCAACTAAATATAACATGACAATTTCATCTTTAAGCATTTATATCATTATAAAGAAGCAGTAATTTCATCAACGCGCAGGTCTCTTAATACTAAGTAATCGGGTGTCGTTATAAATATACCTATTTATTTTTATATTAGAAATGAAAGGAAAAATAGAAGCTTCCCAGCTGCGAAGAAAGGCCCACGGTAAAGAACTTTCACCCTGGCAGTGTGCCAATATATTTATATTTCTCCCACACTGAGAATAATAACTCAGCGAGAACCTTAGGGTTCGAGATGTGTTTATTTGATACTAAAAAGAAAGTGTACATCTCGTCTTTTGTGCAAATACGTGTGCATACGTGAAGCTAAGGCATGAGCAATCTCACCATGAATTCGCTCTTAGTAGGCTATGATTGTCTGTCTCTTGGGCTGTATATAAGGGTGGGGTGGGGTAGAGCCATAACGACACTATAGACCACCTGTTATTAAACTTGTCTTACCCCTTTTTAGTCAAAGTCTGCAACAACTTATTTATTCAAAGTTGTAATATTTGCACACGTGTACTCGCTTACTTATGTCTTACTCAAGCACAATCTGTGACTTTACTTATTTTACTTTACTATACTTTGCTTATTATTCATTTTGTTCAACGTAGTTTAACATGTGAATGTGTTGAGTTTATATTGGGCAAAAGAAAATTCCAACCTTTATTTGATTAAGAGTCTCAAGGTTATTGACAATCTCTGTTGGTTGGGTCTCAAAGCAGTGGAACCACGAGAATATTTAAATCAATAGCTGTATATATACCCAGGTTATGATCATGTGCGAAATCAAACAAGTTTTAGTACTTTTATCATCAATCTCTTCATCAAATACCCAACACCATAATTTTTTTTCTTCACTTTTTGAAAGGTGAGTGTTATCACGGCATGTTTGAACCAGTTAACGATATCGAAGTACTTCCTACGCATAACATGCTGCAACATAGTAGCTCTCCAAAAACGACTATTCACATGTAAATTACTTCTTTTGTGGTTAATTATGCAGTAATGGAAGAAAAAAAGGATGCCACTTGCAATTCCGTTTAATTGTCTATAAATATGTCAAACTAGATCAAGGCTGTTACACCTTCTCATAAGAAAAGGAAAAAAATTAGAAGTGCTGTTTTTATTTCATAAAAGCATGAGAGGAATGCATTGTTTCCACGTTCAGATGTTCCTTTAAGGCTTTGTCCCTATTACGTAACGGCGTGTTTTACGATAGGTTCCCTCCCCCCAAACAAACCTTAGTGTTCAATTGCTCGTCTTTCCCTTTTTACAGGAGGGGAATTCAACACGAGGGACCCAATCGGGACAGGCAGGTTTACGCTGACCTTAAAATTGTCCTTAAACATTCTTGAGTGTTTGGATACTAAACCTCTCAAACCATCAAATAGGAATTAAAATTTAAAACAAGTCAAGGTCGTTGTAAAGCATCAAAATCATCAGCTGAATGACACGCAGAAAAAACCTGCACTGGTATGCATCAGTGATCATTCATAAAGCTTCTTTTTTAGGTACCCGAGTATAACTGAGGTATTTTCAAGCTTGGGCACACACGCCATGGAAGGAGGCCAGCCAGAGAAGGCCTTAAAAAGAACAATGCCATGTCAGCTAGCATCTCATTGTAAATATATACACAAGGTAAACACAACAGATAACAAGATGAAAGAATGTTTCAGATTAAATAAAGTGTCATCCTTGGTTGATTTTGCTGCTCACAAGTGCATATCTCCATTATCTTTTTATGTTGCTAAGAAATCACACTTTGGAAATGTTAGTTTTTAAGTTGGCTGTTTCAGTTAGTCCACAGCTGTGAAAGAAATAAGATATTTGAGCCCTATTACAGTCTAAAAAGCGACTTCTTTTTGTGTGAGCTGGTTTCTAGGAGTTGAAATACACGTTAAAAAGTTAAACATGAAGATTAACTTGTGCGTTCTCTGGTAGATGAAAGTTCACCCACAAAGCAGGTCCACGCAGATTCCGTCTTCTTGAATCTCTTGCTTGGATCATTCCTTTTGCATTTAATTTTAGAATGGTCACTTCAATTCAGATTAATCTCTAAATTCCCTTGAATTCATGTATCTCAATCCTATCTTGTACGTGTATATTCTTTATTAATTCCCTTTGATATCCTTTCTAAAAATTCTTCAATAATTTTCCTTTTATATAATTTCCAATGTATTATATCCTTACAAAATCCTTATTAATTTATTTTTGCATACTTTCCAAATATCGCCTGTAAATCATCCTTGAATCCCATATTTTATATCTTTACAGAATCATTCTTTTGTATAATTTCCAAATATCCCCTGCAAATCCTCCTTGAATGCTATATTTTATATCCTTACAGAATCATTCTTTTGTATAATTTCCAAATCTCCCCTTTAAATCCTCCTTGAATCCCATATTTTATATGCTTACAGAATCCTTCTTTCGTATAATTTATAAATCTCCCCTGTAAATCTTTCTTGAATCTTATATTTTATATTCTTACAGAATCCTTCTTTCGTATAATTTATAAATCTCCCCTTTAAATCCTCCTTGAATCCCATATTTTATATGCTTACAGAATCCTTCTTTCGTATAATTTATAAATCTCCCCTGTAAATCCTTTTTGAATCCCATATTTTATATCATTACAGAATTTTTCTTTTGTATGATTTCCAAACCTCCCCTGTAAATCCTCCTTAAATCACATATTTTATATCATTACAGTATCTTTTTTTGGTATTATTTCCAAATCTTCCCTGTAAATCCTTCTTGAATCCCATATTTTATATCCTTATAGAATGCTTCTTTTGTATAATTTCCAAATCTCCCCTTTAAATCCTCCTTGAATCCCATATTTTATATGCTTACAGAATCCTTCTTTCGTATAATTTATAAATCTCCCTGTAAATCCTCCTTGAATCCCATATTTTATATCATTACAGAATCTTTCTTTTGTATGATTTCCAAACCTCCAATGTAAAACCTCCTTAAATCACATAATTTATATCATTACAGTATCTTTTTTTGTATTATTTCCAAATTTCCCTTGTAAATCCTTCTTGAATTCCATATTTTATATCTTTACAGAATCCTTCTTTTGTATAATTTCCAAATCTACCCTGCAAATCCTCCTTGAATGCTATATTTTATATCCTTACAGAATCTTTCTTTCGTATAATTTATAAATCTCACCTGTAAATCCTCCTTGAATCCCATATTTTATATCATTACAGAATCTTTCTTTTGTATAATTTCCAAATCTCCCATGTAAATCTTTCTTGAATCTTATATTTTATATTCTTACAGAATCATTCTTTAGTATAATTTCCAAATCTCCCCTTGAAATCCTCCTTGAATCCCATATTTTATATGCTTACAGAATCCTTCTTTCGTATAATTTATAAATCTCCCCTGTAAATCCTCTTTGAATCCCATATTTTATATCATTACAGAATCTTTCTTTTGTATGATTTCCTAATCTTTCCTGTAAATCCTCTTTGAATCCCATATTTTATATCATTACAGTATCTTTTTTTTGTATTATTTCCAAATTTCCCTTGTAAATCCTTCTTGAATTCCATATTTTATATCATTACAGAATCCTTTTTTTTTTTAAATTTCCAAATCTCACCTGTAAATCCTCCTTGAATCCCATATTTTATATCATAACAGAATCCTTCTTTTGTATAATTTTTAAATCTCCCCTTGAAATCCTCCTTGAATCCCATATTTTATATGCTTACAGAATCCTTCTTTCGTATAATTTATAAATCTCCCCTGTAAATCCTCTTTGAATCCCATATTTTATATCATTACAGAATCTTTCTTTTGTATAATTTCCTAATCTTCCCTGTAAATCCTCTTTGAATCCCATATTTTATATCTTTACAGAATCCTTTTTTTGTATAATTTCTAAATCTCACCTGTAAATCCTCCTTGAATCCCATATTTCATATCATTACGGATTCCTTCTTAGTAAATTATGTATGAATTATCCTTTTATAATAAAAATCTTATGTAACATTATCTCACAATTCCACTTTATCCTTTCTTCATGCCCTTATTTTTATATCACTTTTTGGTTCCCTATAAAACCTGTTAATCTTTTTCCTGTATAACCACCACCTTCTAAACTTCCGGTTTTGTTTCCCAATTCTGAATTCCTTCTTTTGGATTTATTTAATCTCAGTGTTTTCCTATTCACGCCTTTATTCTATATATTATTCATTTCCTTCCTTCAACGTCTGCTTCGTGTTTTGATTCCTGCTTCTATTTTTCCTTTTTCGCATTTTCTTTCCCTCCGATGTTTATTTTGTTTTATGCATCAAATTGATTGATCTTATTATCTAATCCGAAATACAAAAGTCTCCAGAATTTTTTTTTCCTAATCTCAATCTTCTCAAGTGAATTCCCAGCGTACATAAAACAACTAACATGCCATAAAATGCAATAAGCAATAATTAAACAAACTCAACCCAATCCTCTTACCTTCGGCAAGACACTTTTAACGCAATCAGTGTCAAAATTTGAGTAGCAATAATTCATGTCGTTCAGATTGGTGAAAAAAAAAATCACCATATAAACTCAATTCAACTCTTCAAATGAACACACTTCAATTTTGAAGATTCCTCTCCTCTCGAATGAGTGATTCAATGAAAGCGAACCTTCGGCTTCTCTGTTGGCGCATTGTATATTTTTTGAGAGCTAGTGTTGTCCAGAACAGACGGGTCAAAGAGGCTAAGAGCTGCAGGATTGTAATCAGCCCTTTAAGCCTGCAATATACGTGTCACCATCTGCCAGCTATTGTTGCGCGCAAAGGGTTTTTTTCTTCTTCCAAAGTTTGGATTTAAATTATCCCAGAACCGAGGGGTGTAATAGTGACTCTATAAGTGCCCGTTAATAATAATAAAGATTTTATTATTTTATTAGTTTGAACGCTGGATTTAATTTTGGAAAATTAATTAATTTATATTCAGGCGAACGTGAAGCAGTTAGGTTTTGGGGTGATGATATAATTATATGGCCATTAATTGTGGTTGCACTGTTAACTTAGACTTATTAAAGAAAGTAAAGATGTATCAAGAGGTTTGATAGCCCAGAAAGAGATGAATGTATAGACTATAATCTGTACTCACCGCCACAAGTCAGTCGAGGCTGTATTATCACCGGTATATAAAGAGGGGAGATCAGTTTTTTTTTTTTTTTTTTTTGTGTAGTATAAATTTGACCGTAAAGATTTATTTCTGTAAAAGTATCCGTGAATTCGGAATAGTCTGCCAAATCGCGGATACGCGGTTACGTAATTTGTGGGCGACAAGACTTTGATGTTGCGCAATATTTTGTCCGAAATTCTTCAATTTGAATTTCATTGAAATTCCTGCATACTTTGCTCTTCAGTGGACATTGAGAATTTGTGAGATCATTCATTGTTTGTGACACAGCTATGGTCACTTACCCCTTCGCCAGCCCGAGGCTACGATGTCAACCTTCTGACCTCATTCGTCTATTTCAGTATTTGGTCGTTAATAGTAATAACAGTAGTATTATAGTACTAATGGTATCAGTATTTCTACGTAACAGAAAAATTAATTTTCGTTCGATTTATGTCTTAAGTGATCAGTTTGAAATAATCTTATTACCATAGATACATAATGTTAAAATCCATCATGCATTATTTTCTCTTACCTGGCAATGCTCTTCAAACATTCAATAAGAACACGCGGGTAGATTTGTGCGTTATGATTATTTGTACACGCGGCTGGAATCGAGTTTGTCATAACGCATTTTTTTAACGTTATGAATTTGAATGCAGTTTGTGCCAAAGCTGAACTCGTAAGAAGTTCAGGAGGGAAATGAATCATTTGTAGTTAATATTGTATTTAACCTTGTATCTGCTTGCGTCTAATTTCATTGCGGTACCAAATTTCATGCGTAGAAATATTGCGAGGAAAATGAAATATTAGTCTGAAGTTAGTACATGTGGGAACTGGTACAAGGCTCAACGTTACTTAATTCATTCATGATTTTGTAGACTCGTGTAAGCCTCATTCTCAAAATGTTAGATTAAAAAAATCCGTTATTCCTATTCGTCTTAGCACTATTCACTGTTGCAACAAAATTACAATTCCCCTTCGTCAGCTAATCCAAACCCGGTCATTTAACTTATTTTTTAATCTTGATTGAACCCGGCGGTATCCTCGCTCAAATGCTCTGATAAGCTCTGTTTCATTGGCTCCCTACGCGAAACCTCAAAATGACCAGGGCTCCGGATCTTGAAGACTGTGCGTTATGATTCTTGTGTCAGAAGTATAAATCAATATAACGATTAACTTCACCTTTAACGAAGCTTGTTTTAACTTCATTAATGCGATATTTACTGTTTCACATATTTAATGAGGTTAAGAAATGCTGACTTTCGTGAGCGATTCTTCATTTCCCACGATTTCAATCCGCAAACTGCAAGCCCCATTTATACAGATTGGGAAACTTCATTATATTCCTCATTCATTCATACAAGAATAGTTATGCTGAGTGCTTTCTATCCGGAGCACTGGCCACCTAATTCTAGATATCGTCAGGGAATCATTGAGTTACGTAACCGAGGATTCAGGGAGGTCGTCTGTAACATTTTGTTGAACTAGGTCTCAATAAACGCCGGATGCTAGCTCCAGTGCAGAAAGGTTAACAGGTACCTAAAACGCTGCCCTCAAAAACAGAACAAACAACTCACAATTCGTTCGTGTTTCAGTCTTCTCGGCGACAGTCCAAAATATTACCATGTCGTAAACAAAAGAAGTTGTTGTGTGCGTCAGTATAAATTAACAACATAAAATGTGTACTTGTTTGCATAACTGAATCGAGAGAATGAATTAATACCTTTTAACAAACTTAACAGTGACTCAGAATAATGCACCCATCACTCAAGGCAAACAAAAACGTTCAGTACGTTTTTCGTTTGCTCATATATCATTAATAAAATCGTTATATTTTTGCGTTTGCACCGAACACATCCCGGCTTTTCTAGGTCACATGAATACATTGCTTTGGAAGCAGCTGGCATTTTCTATGCTTAGATAAAATGTCTGTGAGGGGTGATGTAAAAACACCCCCTCAGATAAAAAGCGGAATGTACCTTCCTCAGAGAAAAGCCATTTCTCTTCCTATTTCTATCCTGGATACAGCACTTATTCCCTCGGGGTTTCAGTACAGGCGCCGGGGGCTGATAAACTGGATACAAGCATATACATTGAATTATTGATTTGTTTATTCAGGGGTTCCTGTCTCTCTATCATATTGTTTCTTCGCCTTGGAAGCAATATTTCTAACAAATATGCTTCTCTATCATATTGCATTCATGTAGCTACAACTCAAGTTTGTGTTATAACGCTCAAAATATATACACGTGGAAGTTTATGCTGAAATAATCTTAGGTCTTTACAGTAAATTTGAATGTTATCGGCCGTAGACGCATATTTTCCTAGTAAAAGTATCAAAGAAATTTATATAAAACCCACGGAAACCACTAAACACACATATAAAGTCTGTAACATATAACTTTTCAGTCTCTTCTTTATATCAAATTTCTTGAAATTGTTTTCCCAGCTGAAAACTATCAAAATTGTCTCCCGTGGCATATAAATATCACGCTTTACAAATCTCAACCAAGGACATTTTTGTATAGTTCAGTTGTATATATATTGACACTCCTGAAATACGTACACACACGGCGAGAACAAGGGTGCACATTTGATTAGCTCAAGGTGTACCACCCACCTTCATGCTTGTGATATATCAGCGATGTTTGTGTAGAAAACTTTATGTTTGCATTTTGAGTGTTGAAAGAAATGAAAGGCGTTGTGTTCTGTCATTTTAATTTTTCCTAATCTCGGATAAAAAAAATTTTAATTTATGTTGAAATTTTGAATTCAAACACGTGTGTAAAAAGCTAACTATGTAAATAATCTAATGATTTGTTTATTGTATGTATGTCAACAAATTGTTATGATGTTTAAGTAAGTATGTACTACATAGACCGACAACTAAGACATAGTCTAGTACCTAGTAGTGCTAGTACCTAGTAGTACGTGGTACCAATACAAAATTCTTTGGTGAAACATCAAATCTTATTACTCCGTATTTATTTTGTATGAGCCATAGATATGAGCTGAAGCTCTATCCCAAGATCTCCTGGATTTAGAGGAATAATTCTTCTGTTTAAACCTGGCTGATAGCAATTGGAGCAATTCTCACTACGGCCACGTGGCTTCAGTTAAACTCAAGGCGAAACTCAAGTGCCAAGCGTACAACCCACGTAAACTGAATCGCACGCAGAGAAAAGTTCATGTATATCGCCATTCGGCACAGCCCAGTTTTCATGCAAGCAATTTATCCCTTGCGCCGGGCTGATCACTAGCACTCATAATCGCTCCGTCTGTGGTCCCGTTAGTTCTCAGATAAACTCTCTTATCTTGGGTTATCCTCAATTCAAGATATGCGGATCTGAAAAAAGTTTGAGATTTCAGAACTTCATGGATGAGCAGCGGTGATCCTAAGAATTAACCCAATTCTGTTGAGTGTAAATCAATGCCTGTTACTTGTACAGCTAGGCTTATTAGGCTGATAATAAATCAGTTTAAATTTAAGAATTTTGAGGTTGCAATGCGGGTCTACCTGACGATTGTGTTGAGAGATTGATATTATGTTATATAATGTATAATGTATAGATTATATAATGTATACTTTCCTGTATATATATGTTCCCGAGAACCCATTAAAAACGGCTTGTGCCATCTCGCGCGGAACTTTATCTCGCAGTTCACTTGTACGGCTTGTTCTGACAGCTGAGAAGAAGAAGAATTGAGGAAAAAACACCCGCTTTGATAAATAGAGTTTGTATGCATGTCAGACAGTTCCCAGCATATATTTATGAATCATAACGCACTACTTTAAGACGTTATGATTACGCATACACACGCAAAAAAAAGAAAAAAAAAAAAAAAAAAAAAAAAAATCCAGGGCCGCGTTATATAATCTTTGTGAAAATATCCATGTTAACTCGTAACATACGTCGTTGTTTTCTCTGCAAGATCTCCTTTCTGATTTCCGTTAGCTCCGTGTACGATGTACATAAACAAACTCCCATTCCGCATGCTCGTTGATACCGAGTCATGTAAATTAATGTAATATGGTCACGGGGTCATAGGTGAGAGGCGTAGTATGGTTGACCGTCAGTGACCAGTCTTAAGGGAGTCAGGACAGTCATGATTGAATGGATGTTCTTAGGCCTCCGCAGAAACGCCGGTGGCTACAGCCGGCTGAACGTATTTTTAAACACTTGCTTGAGCCAAACAGTCTACACGTAATCTATCAATTGAGCCCTTTTGCTCACTCTTCCTCAGCATGGCCTTTCTAAGCTAACCTCGGTAAATATGAACGCCAGGTTTATGACGCAAAACGTATTTGTCATAGCTAGAAATTTAGCCTTAATATTGCACTGTGATATGGACACAAACAAATAACTATTATGAGTGAATGAAAGGTTGGAGCGATTGAAATTGCAAAAAGATTTCAAAACATCAATAACAGCAGCAAAAAGTAAATTCGTGGAAGAATATTGAATTGGCTTGCGTTGCATCAAAGAAGAAGAATATCGGATGAATCTTAAATATGCATTGCTATCAAAACACAGTAGAAAAACAAAATCCCTAACCGAACACCTGCTAATCCTTTGAGCTAATCCCTCAAGACAGGGAACCATAGCTAGATGGAGAGTACCGCTGGTTTCCATGGCAACATCGTGTCAATGAATGAATCAAAGGTACTCCATTTATTTTAATGGAGTACCTTGGGAATGAACATTTTGAAATATCGCAGACGCCATTTCAAATGCAAATTACGGTATGCGCCAATATATATACATGTATATGAAAAAGGTCTGATTTCAATATGTTTCAATGATTGAGGAATACTTGTATATTCTATAATACATTCAGTTCTTAAAATGAGGTCTATAGAATCTATAGATTGAATGCTGGCTGTTTATGAAAGAAGAGAGGGTAGAATTGATGCAATAATAAGAATTCTTCATCATTGGATCCAATGAGATCACCAAGCTGTATAAGAGCACCTCATGCCCAGAAACCAGCGGATTTAAGCACCTGTATGCTCAGTCGGATTTAGGTCAAATTCTGCTTTCAAATTTCAAAATCCTTAATCTACTGTCGCCCCCTTTTAAATACGAGCGATTTTCTTGATCCAAATAACACAGGTTAATACAAATATTTATATTATATGACGTCACACAATACGTTACGTAATTTTCGTAGTTATTGGCTTGGCATCCTATACCTTATTTTTCGTTCTATGGGCCCTATTTGCAGCTGATCTAGTTCAACTCTCAACCAGGATATCTAATCAGCGGTATCGATCTATACGAGTCTTAACTTTAAAGAGACTGAGAGAAGCTATCGTTACCAGCACGCTCTATACCACATAGACATAGAGATTAGCTTGCATGTTAACCAGATCAGACATCACTCGTGAAAAAAGTGGCTCTTACGTGTCCCTCGTTGCCATGGCAACCCTGCTATTCGTTCACTCGATTATCGCAGATTCCGGTTGCGTCAGCGAGCCAAAGATGTTCAAATTGTGCACAAATTAACAATCTTAACAGCAAATTTGAGCTCTGTTTTATATTTTCTTGTATTTTTACTCAGATTATAGTTTGAATTATTTTTATGTCTGATACATAGACGTGTATTGCATAATTCGTGCGAAGTTGTGAATGATTCAGATAGGGAACACGCTATGACAATTATTTTTCACAATGCATAGACAGGTCGATGTCCCATCTTGTTTATATACAAGCTAATCTCCATATCTATGTCTTAATCTGCATTGTGACCTCAATGCGTTCAGTAATCAGATAATTTATAAATTCAAACATCGATGTCGGTTACACATGCAAATTCATGTCTTTAACAGGCTAAGGATCTAGGTGTACTTTTTTGGAATTAATTTAACTTATCTTTTGATTGCATCCACTGATAAGAGTTTTAATCTGTTTATCTGGCCATTAAAGTTTAGTGCATGAAGGAACGGGATCGTCTCGAGAGCGATTTACTTGTGCACAACAGAATTAGTGCCTTCGGCTGTTTCCGGTGATCTTCGTCAATGCTCGGGCCGCCATGTTAGCTTATAGGAATGCCATTTCAACCATTCTATTCGCACACGTAAATTTGCAGTACTTATAATCCCTTTTGTAAGCTAGTGAAGAAACTTAGAGGAATGGCCGAAGGAAATATTGGGTGTGTCGAGATATCAATAAAGTGAAATCAATGTGAACGTACAACACCAAACCCCCACAGAAAATGTATCAATCCAAGAATTGAACATAGCAAGGATATCAAGAGGAAAAAGCACTGTTCACTTGGAGCTACGCGTAAACTACCATTCCAAGTCATTTACTTTGATTTATCATTTTATGTATCTCGTTTTAATTGCATCTTTTCTGATCGCCATTTTTCGGCTGGCCTATTTCTTTTGAAATAGCATTGCATGACATATAAAGACCCTCGACAGCCTCTTCGGAGACGAATGACAAACATTGAATATACGTTTTTTTTTTCTCTCTTTCATACACCTCTAGCCGTGGGTGGATGGATGTTTTGGTATTCTCTAGTAAACATCTTCCTTTGATGATAACATAATAAGTTTTATGCCTTCGAAGAAATGGTGCAAATTTTACCTGTGTGTACGAGTCGTATGTACTTTGCGTGTCCTTAAAGCTCTGCTCAGCTCTCAATACCTTTCTTATATGATCATACAACGCCTCCCCCAAAAGGAAATATTGAGAGAAAAAAACATTGTTGAATGCAACAAACAAAAACAATTCTCGCTAATTATCCGCTTTAAGCAGGAATTAACGATCGCGATAGATAGTCGCCAGTGTTACGCCAGTAGTATTACGTAATCCACATTCTATTGGTGCCAGCTAAGTGGCAATAACATGTCCTAGGCCGAACTCTTTTTCTCGGAAACTCCAGTGCATATGCACCTACGCTTAACGAAGGCACACGGTCACGTGGTCAACTCGTTGGGTCGGAACTCAGAAACGGAGGGGCTTTTGCTACCAACAAAACCGTAAATGAAGAAATCCGAATCAATAATACCAACCCCGATATAAACGCGGACATTGCGTAATTCACTGTAAACATATTGGACACTCGTATATAGTTAGATATTGGTGTCAATCGTAATCTGATTATTTTTGCCCAAATTCGTGATAACAATATTAAGAGATTAGTTCTGGACGAATGCCCAAAAGAAGCATTGCTCGCAACTCCGACAGTAAGTCTAAATGTGTCGCCGTGCATACTAACAAGATGATCAGTTCTGGCACGAACAAAGAAATGATTGTTAGTTTGTGACCTGGTTTCAGAATATCCACTTTCTCTGATGAAGTATTCGTGGCTTTCGCCGTTAGGGGCATTCCTCACTGTGTCTAGGTTCGCCTCATTTCACTATTGGCATGCTAACTAGAATTCTTCTGAATTTGGGGTGAAAATTATTAACAATTGCACCCGATGAGCAACGCTTGGGTTTGTGGTGTTATAACAGAAGTGTTGCCGCGGAAGTATGTGTGTTTATGCCCTGTGTACCTTTGTTAGCAAGTAAGATGGTGTTGGTTTTTGACAAGGGATGCATCATTCGCAGGAATCTCTCCACGTGTTGCGTGTTGACGATTGAGTAGGCTTAGATGTTGAAGTCTTGAAGGTTCTTGAGAAAAATTAGTTCCCCTCTCTACTCATAAACACCCCTGTTGCAATGTGTAAACCCGTTGGAAGCAATAGTTTTGTTCTGTCCTATCGCCACTCCTTTTGGCGGGGGTTATGCAAACCAAGTACAAAGTTCGTTAGGGGGATTTCTGAATTTGTTTATTCTTATAATCGTTATCTTCTTATCTTGAATGGTGAGCATGTAGCGAGACAAACATTCAGTACAGAAGTGGAAGAAAAATTACAATATATATGCACTGTCTCATACATATAATAAATAACATTCATAACGTCTCATTTAACCCATATTTGAGTGAAATCGCTGAACCGTGTGACATAAAGGTCTGCATTGATCACCCCATTTACACTCGTAAAAATCCCCATAATCGTTATGTGTTATGAGTGGTTGAACATAACACTAACTCGCAACCCCATAACGTGTTGTTAACGATTTACAGTCTTGCAAATTCAGTAATGCAAGAAAGTTGGAGCCCAAGGGACATTTAAGGCCGTTTTATATTATTGCGGTTAACTGATTCTGGGGGCAAAATACCGTCCACTACCATAATAGTTAATCACACGTGGGCCAATGCCCCCCCCCCCACCCCGTTTAGATGTCACATGCACCCTATAAAGACACCCCTGGAGTGAAGTGAAAAAGATATGATGAAAAAAAAAAAAAACCCTCCTAGACGCCGTTAGACGTGAGAACTTTCAGCATTATGCAGAATTGTTGAAGTTTTACTATGTTTACCTATAAAGAAAAACTGAGATGTATTCTTGACACGAAGTGAATAAAATGAATGAATTGAAGAAATGGGTAAATTTAAAAGCCTAATATTAAGTCACTTGGTTGGTCAGTGCTAAGCAGAACTGCAATTGTTAATTTCAATAAAGATCAATTTGGTATTCATTGTGTATCGTCATTCGGATGTCATCTTATCGTTAAGCTCACTTATCGTATACCTAACTTAAATCCCGAATGACGTCACGCTTATGTGCAGTTCCCGGCAAAAGGTATAACTGCTTGGCGAGATTTATATCAGAACCGTAAAGTCATCACCTTTGCCATTTGCATTGTGAGCAGGCTTCGGCGAGCATACGCCTCACGCAAGCAAACTGAGCCACAGGTGAGCATGCTGTAGATTGCTTTTGATTATCATGGCTACCTTGATTACAACCGATGTACGTAGCGTTTGCATTTAAAGGGCCAGACTAGCCCCTCTCGACGTACACACGTGCGTGTTTGTGCGTTGATGCGTGCGTGCTCCATTCATACTCAAGTGAGATACATTGCTACACACGGGGCAGGGGTGATCCCCATTCACTCTGAAAAATACACGGTTGAAGTCTTTGCTCTTAAAAAGAAGCTCGTCTGCAGCTTCATCGGTTGCATAACCATCTCGCAACGGACCGTGCCTGCGAATAAAAGCATTGGAAGGCACAGAATTTGACTTGTTGAAGCTGGAGTGTTCGTCGCTTGCTCAGAACAGAGCGGGCTTTATTTTCTGTTACTAGGAGCTCATTGCTAAGTTGAATCTTTCCTGCTCAGCTTCTTGGAAGATCGGCGTACAGGTAAAGTGGAGCTGTGCATACGAGTAAATTCAGCTATAGAAGCATTGACCCCTTTTCCCTGCGCTTGTGTTGAAAGCATCTTTGCGTTAGGTAAGCATATTTCTTGGCTGGCTTTCTCGCTGACTGCTGGGTTGAGAAGGGAGGGGCCAGGCAACCAACTCCAACAGGAATGCTTTAGATTGCTTGCAGATTTTTCTCAGAAATTTTCGCGGAGGGCCTTTTCCTCTTTCCTCCTCTATAGTGCCTTTCTCAGGATACGGTCTCGATTTCCTTTGAATTTTTCACTTTTGTGATACGTCTGGATTGCGAGTTGCTGGTTGGTTGTGATATATAAACGCTGTTTATTTTTGCCCCAATTTTTTCTTTCTCTCTCCGCCTCAGACAGCAATTACAATTTGCGTGAAATAAGTGCATCAATTCTTTCACGAGTTTTGAGCACAAAAATCTCCTTTATTGCAATTTCAGAGCAGTTACCTCCAATTAGCACCTTTTCGTTTAATTGCTGTCATTGATCACGCTCTATCGACTTGCCTTTCAACGTAATTGCGCTTCACTCACAAACTCACTATGACAAACACGGCGTCCTCTGGTTGTGACGATTTCCCCACCTGGTTTTCATCACCCCGCCCCCTCAGGGAAATTCAAAAAAATTCTGAAATGCTAACTACTTTACGGTTGGATTAAGTCAGGTGGACAAAACACAATGAGATAATTCCGTGAAGGAAATTCTGAGTAATCCTATTATTTACCTCGTCCATTATGGTCGTCAGTCCGACTTTCATAAACGCTATAAATATGTTGGTATTTTTCTCTTAGACCATCGCCATCAGACCGTTAAGAATGTTCTCTTAATAGTTCTAAAAGGTATTTTTTCCCCCGTTTTACTTCTTGGCTTCATTCTTATTGAAAACATCAAGGAATATCGATCAATTCCTCGATCAAAAATGTTACGTGTTGCTTCGACATGTTTAGCATCGAACTTAGTGCGAAGCCATTCTAATGAGTCTGGTCTAGACACGCCGTTAATGGGCCCATTTCTGAAGATAAAATAACGCCTTAGATTATCCTCATAGATTTTCCGTTAGCCCTTATCATACTGACGCAATTGTGATTCATACCTGTGTCCCATTCAAGCGTCCATGAATTATGTAATTTCTTTAAAATTTTATGCTAATTTTCTTCTTATTTTGCAGGCCTATCTGACGTCGGACCTACAAACGGAAGAACCAACCGGGCCTACTCCCAGGACGTCGAGGCCGGCATCCAAAGCACATCAGGCACTTCTAACAATAACAGCGACTTCGCCAGCAAAGGTACATATCTAGGGTCTAGCCTTGTTGAATTCTATGCTTATAAAAAAGAAAAGAATTGCTCCGATAAGCCGGTTTAATTGTTTGTTCATTGCGACTTTGATATGCTTGTTCTGAGGTGTTTTTTCCTCTTCTAATATACTCCATCTTAAGTGTTAAAACTTGGGAGTGAATTCGCAGGTAGACGATGTAAACATTGGATTGACTAGTTTATTTTAGTATTGCTGCAAGAATGCTCAGCTTCACCTCCCTGTGGGTTTCTGTGGCTTCTGTGGAGAACCAAGATGAAACTGTTAATACTTTTATTTCTATGCCACAAGGTCGCTGGGACTCGCGGTCGTAACTCGAATAGGAGCAAATTCCTCGGGTTATTGCATCTGTAGGAAACCACCTGTTTGAGACAATCATTTTCTCTGCATGTTTGCGATGTAATCTTCAGCAACAACAGAATGTATACAACAGCAGTTGCTGGGCATCTCTCTTTGAAACAAGCATCGTTAATCACACTGGGAAGATGAGGCGAGCGAGTGTATAGCTCCAGGACGAGTACTTCTCACTATGCAAGCGTAAAAAAAACCCGGTTAACGGACTTCATTTTGAGATTACTTTTACTACCACTTGTGAGGGTGGATTTCCAAGTGCTGAACTCAGATGGCCAAGGTTAACCTTGACTAAGGACAACGTATTCCTAGAAGTTCATCCCTTATGCTCACCATGTGCTCAGGGGATGAAGAATTGATGCGTGAGATACTGAGCATTTCAGATGTTGTTTTGGAATGACTTTCATGGAGGTTTCAGCTATGACAAACTTGGCTTCTATCATCACTTGCAATGTTAAATCAGTTATGCCTTCTCTAGTTTATTTACAATGCAATGAGTAACTGTTGTCGGATATTCTGGGCCATTGCCAATGGCAAGGACTAATGTATGCAGTAGCAATGCAAGTTATGCATCTCTGTGCCAAGCCTTCTTGTCTGTTGTCACCGTTCTCATTGAGGAGGCGGAGAAAAATTACGCATAGAATATGATACTTCATCTTCCATATAATCGAGGGCTCACTTAAGAAAAAATATATATTCTGGAGTGTCCAAAATGTCTGAGAATTAGTTACATCACTTTTTTCTCTCCCCCCATTCCGCAACGTAGTTAAGAGTTTTTTCTCTCCATCCGTATTCCATACGCAAGTGCGTCTGGTTCTCGCTGTAGACTGCAGGCAGACACATATATCCGAAGTGATTAGTTGGTAAATATGATAAAGATCATATATCGCGCTAGGTAGTAGAGATACTCCTACGTATACAATGGCTTTCAAGTATTTTCAACGTGTGAAAAGAGGCAACTCCTGAAAACTAAGAAGTGGGTGTTATATTTTTTTCTTCACCGTAAGGGCTTCCCAGCTGATGATGAATCAGCGTCGCTGTATGTTGACAGAGTGCCGAGTAAGCACGTGGCCCAGCCGACATGTTGGCAGAAGCGACAGCTCTCTCAAGCCTGTTTTATATTTCGGCGATATGATTTTAGGGCATCGTAAGCAAATGATCACCGGCGACCGGGGCATTTTTTATTTCATTGCATGCACTGAAAGGAAAGGTAGTTAGGCAAGAAAACATTCGTTTATGCATAGTTGATTTTGACCCACATAGAATTGCATAATGTGTTTGTAAGCCTGAAGCATTTCCTGTCACACAAGTTATGTTTATTATGACAGCAGCCATAATAAGGTTTATTTTTGCATGTGATAACAACCCAGTAATTTAATGACGTGCATTGCTGCTGCAATGCAAATAAGCACTGTTTGCTTTGTGATGTAATTTCATGTAATTCATACCAATTTTCTTAATAGTTGTTACGATTCCGTGCCTCATAGCTCATAGTGATGGCTCTGTACGAGGCTTGGTTCGCTTTGAACGAGCAACGGCTGCAGATGCACCACTGCGCATGCGCGTATAACTGGCCATTTATTTGTTCAGTCTGGTCTCCGGAATATTATGTAATATCGTCAAGACTTATATAGGTCAGACTTAGTAGTCTGCTTGTCTACCTGATTATAAACAAGTCCGACCACTCATCCTTGGCAGTTGGCATTATTAAAGGCATGACATTGTTTGCCATAAACTTTGCAGGATTTGAAGCAGCTTAAAGACCAGATGATTAGCTTTAGTACAAGGAGGCTGTCACGTCCAATTGTTACTGCGTGCTACTCATCGTCACGAGAAACTTGGTCTCGTGCCAAACACATTCTACAGATACCTTGATGCCAAAACGAGACGTTTGCCAAGCAAATACTAGTATCACTTGCTCTGTTTAAAATCTCATTTTATGCTGAGTTTATTGATGGCAATATAAGCGCCTTGTCTTCTCATCCTTGAGAGTTCAGTGTCGTCTTCAAGGTTTCCAAAACAAGATGTCCCAAAAACGCTTGACATTTTTTGCAAGCTGTAAATTCTTCATCGCAGCCTGCGCAAATATCTCCACGGTATCACCACACGACTGTCGCTCAGCACGCAAGCTATATCCCCAGTTATAAATTTATGGTTTCATATACTGCAACCAAAAAAATTCACCTCGCATTGACTTGCGTCATGCTGGCGTACTCTATAGTAAGTGAAAAATGATTGCTATTTACATTGAATCGACTTCTATAATATTTTTTTTTTTTTTTACCTCACTTAAGGCCATATTATATTTATGACATGTTCAGCAATCTGACGCAATCTCACAATGCTCTAAAAAGAGTCGGCCATTGCAGTTGTCGGCCAAGCTAAAATTGTTTACCACTTGTGCAGTGGAAACCTTGGCGCAGGTCTGCTGCAATATCCGCTTGTTTGCAGCCAGGTAGCGCAGTGCAGATGCCCTCGCTTCTGAAAATAGCTCCTGTTTGTCAGCATCGAGCACAAGATGCTCCGTGCATACATTAGCCCCGTTGGCTATGTCCACTGTTAGTCCAGTTACGTATCTTCTGAACTGATTACACACCATACCCACGTGGCTGGGCGATAATTGACCGCCCAATGCATATTTGTAATGTCTGCATGGTAAACCAATTACGATATCGCTTGGCAAAGTGACCTTGGGAGATGTAAGTTCTACAAAACAATACACCAGGTGTTTAGCTGCACCTCTGTTTTCTTTCCCATAGCACCAAGCAGAACTAATGAACCAGTATTTGCAACACCCAACGGCAAATTATCTCTCACTTGAAGTAAAAAGCGGGTTAGCCAAGCGAATGTGTTTACTGCGGAGAGTTCTGGCAAGATCAGTAAGAAGCATATAATATTGGGGCAGCTGCCAGATCTGAAAAGGTTTCAAGTCACATAAAATAAGAAATAGAGCTATTCGTTTTCACATAATTTGCGACTGAGTGAGAGAGGGTAGGAGTGGGAGTATACTTTTTATTTCTGCCGAGCGAGCTCAAGGCAAGAGCGAAGCAGTACCCTCGTAAAATAACGCAATGATATTGTTATGCACTGAACCAGGGCGTGTATTAAATATGATATATCGCACGGCATCCATCTTAATCTGTCGCAATCAAGTTTCAGCGCATGTTTCGCTCTCTGCAGCTGGATTTCTTCATGGGTTAGCTTGTCAAACTGTTGGAAAGCAGACAGTGTGGAGGTCGGGGATCAACAGGGGGTCGCTGTCAAGGAAGGGGGAAAGGAGGAGGATGACTGCGACAGTAGAAGGCAAAGGGTCATAAGGTCATCTCGTGAGACTCCCGTGCGTGTGGTGAACGCGATTATACGAGGCCTCAGCTCAAAACATGCTAAGTACGTACGCACGCTGGATTCTTAAATGTTTCTGAAAAGAGCGAAACTGTTGAAAGGAGGTGTAATAGGTTTACGAAGCATCGAAGCGTAGGTGTTTTGATGGTCAGAGGTGAACTCATGAACTGACCCACATAAAAAGCTCATTTGCATACGAGTCTTCCTTCGAGAAATGGGCGTACCTGTTGAGAGTCGAGCAGTCAGTTTTTTCCCCAACTGCCTTTAGTCTGTGCTATATTTACCCGCCCTGGGCTTGCTCTGCGCTGTGCAGTTCTGATCTCCCAGCTGCTCTTGGGCTTCGGTGTCTGTTCTCCTGGGTCCTTTCTCGCCTGCTCTTTCCACGGAGATGGTGTAACTGTTTCGTGCGATGGGATTGTGCTTGCTGTTTATCTAACGTTAGACTTACTACTCGCCTTGGATACTTTGGATTACACGTTTTCTTTTCTCGCTACTTGCAGGATTTCCAGGCTACGTTCAATGCAAGGAATTCAACCTCTCTGATTTTAACAAGGTGAGTCCAATGTTTCGCTTTTTCTTTATGTGCGTGGCTCATGGGTGTTGTACATGTTTAGCCTTAAACTATAACATGTTTTAGGTTGCCATTGGTTACGGCTTACTCGCGCGATATCCCTTCCTAGTGTTCGTGCGAAAAAAATAAGACAAACATAAAAAAGTATTAGGGTTTTGCGGCGTTTTTTTGCAACTTGCTAAAAGAAGTTCCGGGAAGGAAAACCCATAAAAATTGCTAGACGCCAGCTTTTGTCAATCACTCAGTTTCGACTAGACCCCTTCTGAAGTTTTGATGAATAGTATTTGTAGACACCCCCCCCCCCCCTCCCTCCCACTTCTTTCAACGTTGGGAGCAATTTTTTGTGCACAGTAATTGAAGAAGCGACCAGAATAATTCAATCATCGTGTTTTTCGTTTATTACTCTGGGCTTGTTCATTCACTCAACTTGAACCGTGTATTCCTACGTGAGATACCATTGCAAATAATTCTTCTTTCTTTTATTCTGTTTGCCAAACAAAAAGGAGTAATACAGGTAATTAGTATAACGTTAATATTCGTTGGGAATTGCGATTTTCTGTTGATTTGCACCAATTTTTTTCTTCATTTTATTTACTTAAACATCAGTGGAACTCTTGTTTATTTTGTAATACCTCTTCTTCTGTTTGCCAAGTTTATATTTGTTCCTTCTAAAGCGCATGTCTTCACAATTCACGCACAATATTGTTTGCACAGAGTTGAACAATTAAAAACATTCAAAGTTTCATATATCCCGTATCCTCTCACATCTGCCACGCCCCTCCACCAATACTCCTGAAACAGTTCAGGAATGTTGAATCCATCTGCACTTGCAATCACAGTTTAACAGTCCATTTCTTTTGGTTCAAGGATACTCATACACTTGCATTGCTTGCAAGACAAACATTAGGAACACCCTTTTTTTTTGCGGTCATTTTTTTTGTTGCTTTAATTTTTTTCTTTCTCATTCGGTGGTTTTCGATTCCGTTTATTTCTTTACTCCACGGTGTTGTATGGTCAAGGTGTTTGGACATACTTTAGTTTTAGTTAGCGTGGCCCTGATGTTGTCGATACAATGGCTGTTGCGGCGCTAATTTCTCAATTGGGGCCAACACTTCTCTTCATTTCTCTAATGCCTTTAATGCTGTAGATAATTTGCTGTTGACTGTAGTTTAATTAAGCAAAATACACTTAGTTCAATTTCGTTGATTTTCTTGTCATTGTTGAAATTCTTGTCGATTTCTTTATTAAAGATATATACAAATATTAAATAGTGAGATTCTTCTTCGGCTGACCGATTGTGCCTTGTTGCAGCGTAAAGAGTGAGGCATTGTACATTGGAAATGAGGCAGCCATCCCTCAATTCCTGGATTCTTCCATCTTGTTCCTTCAACGGATTTCCATGGACGACCTTCTGAATGTTGTATTGTGTGTTTTTAATGTAGAAATCAAATGATATTTTAGTTAATTTTGTGTAATCAAATGCTTTCAATTGCTGTGAAGTCTTCCATATATTCTTGTACAAATGCAATACGGTTGACCAATGTTATCAATTCCCCACACATCTGTTACTAATAACAACAACAATGCATTGGGTGTTGTCTCCACGCCCACATATTGGCAGACTATGTTTGAATCATAAAACATGATTTTTTATCTCGACTTTCATCTGCATGACTCAACAATGAATCTAGGTAAAACTGTAAATATCCTAGTGTTTGTGAGTGTTCGTGTATCCCGATACTGCAGGTTAGATCACTTCCTTTGAAGTCTGAATCAGTTTTATTTCTTGTGAATCACTTGTTTTGTTATCTGGGCCAAATGCAGATCTTGCAGTATTTTCACATTTTCTTATCCTTAACCACAATTCCCGTTTTTTAAAAGAAACTCATCAATTGCAAAAAATTCTTAACTGTGTGTGTTGTGCAAAAATAACTTCTTTTTTTTATAATGAATCTCAAATTTGCTTTTTAAAAATAAAAATGACGAGTTCTATCTTCTGTGTTATGACTCCTGCTATGAGCAGAACAAATCGATGCTTTCTCAAGTGTTTTGAACAAAGCAAATCTATTCTACTAGTACGTTATTCCTGGCTCCTGAGGCTAAGTTTCGAAGAGTTCGTTGAACCCGTTGTCTGCCAATGACAATGATATATCCAGAACCCACTAATATCCGTCAGAAAAGATGAGAGAGCTGAAGCATTCCCACTTCTTACAGTCTAACCCCAAGGGGCAATTGGCTAAGTGTTATTTCCAGTGCATTGGAATTCAAAGTGGTTTATATTTTTTTGTATATCATTCAATTTACATACAATGTTTTCCCAGAGGAATTTCCATATGATTAGGCTTGATGCTACGCAGCTGTCTTGGCCATTGACATAAACAAAACACACATATACGGACGTGTACACTCAATGCAAATCGTACATTCATATCCAGTTTTTTTTTGGTCGAAATATTACTTTCCCGTGATCTACCAGAATTATATTAATAACAGACGAAACGATGAATAATTAATAATTAATTATTGGTTCCAAATTAATTTAATCTTGATGCCCCCATGTACACAATACTATTATGAATTACACGTATTGCAATTGTTTCGTACCCTACATTAATGCATGAATCAATACACGTGAATGCAGACAGACCTAATTGGTCTTCTTTTCGTCTCTCCTGCGATTTGCAGTCAAATTGGGAAGTTTTAAAATAATTATTGGTTCCAAATTAATTTAAATAAATGCAACGTGCTCTGTGCAGATACAAGTATATTCTTACCCACGATTCTTTAAAAAAATTGCTCAATGAATGAGGTAATTTGAAGCGCCTAAATGTGATCCCTCGCGCTGAAACCTACACTGAGTCGCATTGGCACATTCTTAAGTTTAATGCCTCCTAATGGCTGATACAAATCCATTCCGTTTGATGCAAGAATTATCTAAATCGGAGCAGTAGTTCAAAAGTTAGTCTGTTAACGGGTCACCGAAGATGAGAAATTCGCGTTAAAAGGTTGGTAAAGATTCAAAATGATTCGTCAATACAATAGGCTTAGTTATATACAAAATATCAGAGCTCATTGGTCACAGACTGACATGATTCTTGTATTTGCGGAAAGAGGAGATTTCTTTTCTTTCTTTCGCCATCAAAACATGAAAATCAACATGTTGAACCCACATCTGAAATCTCAAGGCTTGTTTCTCGTACGCATGTAGTATTGTACAACGACTTAGTGCGGGTTTCGGCGCCAGGGGTCACATACAGTTGTTGTAAGTCTGTATAATCTTGACAATTCGAAGTATTACGTCAATGTAGCTATGCGAGTATTGCAATACATTTACGGAGGCCAGTGCGGTGCCTAATATCTAATCACGTGACTGGTTGATGACATTTGATGCTTACGTCATCTCTTATATAATACTGTTTGGCTCAGTGGTAGAGCGTTGGACTTTTAATCCAAGGGCTATGAGTTCGATTCCCCTGGGCGACTATATACCGACGTACAGTTTTCTAGGTCGGGACTTAATAATGGGTTACAATGGGTATCGCTTTTAGCACTTTGGTAGATGTTGCGTCTTTCAAAAATGAATCATCTGAATCTCTTCTGAGATCATAAAGAAACTTATCTGTTCTTGGCACTGCCAAAAATGTGAATTGCAATTTCTTGGAATCTTATTCAAAGCAAGCTTCTTCATCATAACGCTCCTCGCAAAGATTACAGATCCAATCATGTAGGGCGAGGTGGAGGTCACACGTCCGCCCCATGATAGCGCATTCAATGTTGATTCCCGTTACTTTTTGTGTGGAATGCAATGGACAAGAGGGTATACAATGTATTCGGATGTTCAGAAGATACTTAGATTCTTTCAGTTGAAACATGCCTTTTAAATACTGACGATTACTCCCTTCTCGATCGAGCTCGTTGGTTTTGTGTCTAGATAATGGGAAAAGACTTACTTTAACATTGCATTGTTGGCATCTGAACTATTTCTCTGAGCTTTGTCTGCATACATGTAGGTTTCACGAGCCAATACGATCAAATCATGTCGCCTGTCTCATATAAACATGAATGGCAAGAATTACTATGGGTACGTTTAGCACCAATCCACCCTTAAGTGTCTTAGACCCTATGTATTCGAGTTTCAAGCATAATTGCATAACACGATGGCCAATAAAGTTGAATGTAGTTATTGAGAAGTGAAGTGGTTTCAAACGTCCACGGAAGTACGGGATGCGAACCAGGAGTTATCCGCTAAAATCTGCAATTTTCTCAAATTTAAATTGATATAGGTCTCAGTCTTTACAATGTATATCCATGCTGTGTTATATGCATGTAGAGGGATATAATTGGTTTGTCAATGTCCGCTACCCCGCCGTCTATATATTAAATGCTGACCATCACAATATCCCGACCACTTTATTTGCAGTTAGCCCGGATACAAATACACAAAGAAAAGATGTTACAAGCAACAGCAAGCGGAGATGCAAGCGCATCTCTGAAATTGGGAAAGAGCGGATCCCGTGGTTCTCTGGATGACGGAGCTTTGGTTGGTGTTCATATGCTATGAGTATATATAACATGAATGTATTGAACTCTGTTGCTCATTTCAGCAAGCACAAACTTTTGCCACAGTACCCTTGCAAGGCAAAGGCTCCGCAGGCCTTGGATTCACTGTATCTGGAAACATGACAGATGGTATTTTTGTCGACAAAGTACTCGACGATGGACCAGCCAAAACTGGCGGACAATTGTCGACCGGTTTGTCATGTCGCCTCGGCAAATGCAATTATTATTATCATGGTTGATTAATTTCAGGTGATCGGCTCATGAGTGCCACAGTGTCTTTCGAAAACATGGTGTATGAAGATGCACTGACTATTCTCAGTTACGCTTCGCCCTACCCCATCTACCTCAACGTAAGCAAACAAACAACACCTTCAGCAGGCCTTTCAGTTGGCGTAGATGGTGAAATGGGACACCCTCAACTCTCTCATCGAAGTGGTTCACTCGATGATTTGAAAAAACTTGGAAAAGCTATGCTTGTCCACCCTCAGCATCCAGACTTGGAAGTTGATGCCAAGTTTCCCTCTTTTGGTTTCGGAGTCAATGGTGACACATCATTTGACACGGGGGGTGGGGGTGTGAAAGTCGATGGTCCTAGTTTGAAGAGTCCAGATGTTGATGCCGATGTAGACGTGAATGCAAAAGTGAAACGACCGAAGAAGAAATTCAAGATGCCCAAATTTAGATTCAGTTTTGGAAAATCAAACCATGACTCAAGCAGCAGCAGTGATGAAGATGATGATGAAGGAAGGAAAAAAGCAAAGTTCGGGGCCGGCGTTGATGTCAAAGGACCAAAACTTTCAGGTGGTGTCGATGGCGATGCTGACCTTAACATTGACGGAGAAATGCCAGAAGTCCACGTGAATGGTTCCGCTGATGTCGACGCAGATCTTCCAGACTTAAAAGTGAAAGGACCAAAAGGGAAGTTTGGGTTGTCTGGGAAAGCCGACGTTGATGCACCCAACGTTGACATCAATTCACCTGACGTTGAAATCAAAGGAGATGTCAATTTACCCGACGTACATGGAGATATTGACGTTGATGGTCACGGACATAAGAAGAAGTTCAAAATGCCCGGTTTCAAAGGACTGAAGTCCAAGCTAAGCTTTTCGGGCAAAGACAAAGACAAGCCATCAGTGCATATCAACAAACCAGAAGTTGAAGTCAATGTCGCTGGTCCTGATATCGACATAAATCCAGAGGCCGAAATTTCACTAAAGAAACCAAGCATAGATGGTAAAGTTGATATTGAAGGACCAGATGTAGAGGTGGACGTTGATGGAAAAGGAGACAAGAAAGGCTTCAAATTTGGTTTCGGGAAGCCAGATATTGATATCAACTTACCCAAATTCGGATTTGGTGGATCAGGAAAAGCTGACATTGATGTTGATGGCCCAGACATGGATATCAAGGGACCATCAGGAGGAGTTGACATTGATGTGAAGGCTCCATCAGCTGACATTGATGTGGATGCTCCAGAAGTGGACATCAAGGGACCCTCAGGAGGAGTAGAGATTGATGTCTCTGGTCCTAAAGTTGACGTGGATGTTCCAGATGTAGATGTGGACGCAGACATCGATATTGAATGTCCAGATGCTAACATCAAGTCACCAAAGAAGAAGTTTGGCTTTGGTTTCAAGAAGCCTGATTTTGATATCCATCTTCCAAAGTTTGGTGGTGGAGGAGATGTGAAAGGAGACATCGATGTAGATGCACCAGATGTGGATATCAAGGGACCATCAGGTGGTGTTGATATTGATGTGAAGGGTCCATCAGCTGACATTGATTTGGATGCTCCAGAGGTTGACATCAAGGGACCATCAGGAGGAGTTGATATTGATGTTAAGGGACCATCAGGAGGAGTTGACATTGATGTTCCTGATGTGGATGTTGATGCTGACATTGACTCTCCTGATGCCAAGATCAAAGGTCCCAAGAAGAAGTTCAAGTTTGGATTTGGCAAGCCAGATTTTGATATGCATCTCCCGAAATGGAAGAGTGGCAGTCCTAAAGTGAAGGGGGACATTGATGTTGATGCTCCAGATGTAGATATCAAGGGACCATCTGGAGGAGTTGACATTGATGTGAAGGGTCCATCAGCTGACATTGATGTGGATGCTCCAGAAGTGGACATCAAGGGACCCTCAGGAGGAGTAGAGATTGATGTCTCTGGCCCTAAAGTTGACGTGGATGTTCCAGATGTAGATGTTGATGCAGACATTGATATTGAAGGTCCAGATGCAAAAGTCAAAGGTCCCAAAAAGAAGTTCAAGTTTGGATTTGGCAAACCTGACATCCATATGCCCAAGTGGAAAGGAGGAAGTCCAAAGGTGAAGGGAGACATTGATGTTGATGCACCAGATGTGGATATCAAGGGACCATCAGGAGGAGTTGACATTGATGTGAAGGGTCCATCAGCTGACATTGATGTAGATGCTCCAGAAGTGGACATCAAGGGACCCTCAGGAGGAGTAGAGATTGATGTCTCTGGCCCTAAAGTTGATGTGGATGTTCCAGATGTAGATGTTGATGCAGACATCGATATTGAAGGTCCAGATGCTAACATTAGGTCACCAAAGAAGAAGTTTGGCTTTGGTTTCAAGAAGCCTGATTTTGATATCCATCTTCCAAAGTTTGGTGGTGGAGGAGATGTGAAGGGAGACATTGATGTTGATGCTCCAGATGTGGATATCAAGGGACCATCAGGTGGTGTTGATATTGATGTTAAGGGACCATCAGGAGGAGTTGACATTGATGTGAAGGGTCCATCAGCTGACATTGATGTGGATGCTCCAGAGATTGACATCAAGGGACCATCAGGAGGAGTTGACATTGATGTCAAGGGTCCCGATGTAGATGTGGATGTTCCTGATGTTGATGTTAATGCCTCAGTGGATGTGGATTCACCCGATTTGAAAGTCAAGTCACCAAAGAAGAAGTTTGGCTTTGGTTTCCACAAGCCTGATTTTGACTTCCATTTTCCAAAGTTTGGAGGCGGGGGAGATGTGAAGGGAGACATTGATGTTGATGGTCCTGATGTGGATGTGAAAGCACCAAGTGGAGGTGTTGCAATTGAAGTAACTGGTCCATCTGGAGATATTGATATTGATGGCCCTGCAGCTGAAGTTGACATTGAAGGTCCTGATGTTGATGTAAAAGGACCCAAGAAGAAGTTCAAGATGCCTGGATTCAAAGGCTTGAAAGGAAAATTCAGCTTCTCAGGAAAAGACAAGGACAGACCATCAATTGATGTGAAAAAGCCAGATGTAGATGTTGACATCAAAGGTCCATCAGGTGGAGTTGACATTGATTTGAAAGGACCTTCAGCAGATATTGACGTGGATGCTCCTGAAATTGACATTAAGGGACCATCAGGTGGAGTTGACATTGATGTGAAGGGTCCAAATGTGGATGTGGATGTCCCAGATGTTGATGTAGACGCTGATATTGACCTTGAAGGCCCAGATGGTGAAGTCAAAGGCCCAAAGAAGAAGTTCAAGTTTGGATTTGGCAAACCTGATTTCGACATACATTTGCCAAAGTGGAAGAGCGGAAGTCCAAAAGGAGAGATTGATATTGATGGCCCAGACATGGATATCAAGGGACCATCAGGAGGAGTTGACATTGATGTGAAGGGCCCATCAGCTGACATTGATGTGGATGCTCCAGAAGTGGACATCAAGGGACCCTCAGGAGGAGTAGAGATTGATGTCTCTGGTCCTAAAGTTGACGTGGATGTTCCAGATGTAGATGTGGATGCTAACATCGATATTGAAGGTCCAGATGCTAACATTAAGTCACCAAAGAAGAAGTTTGGCTTTGGTTTCAAGAAGCCTGATTTTGATATCCATCTTCCAAAGTTTGGTGGTGGAGGAGATGTGAAGGGAGACATTGATGTTGATGCTCCAGATGTGGATATCAAGGGACCATCAGGTGGTGTTGATATTGATGTTAAGGGACCATCAGCTGACATTGATGTGGATGCTCCAGAGATTGACATCAAGGGACCATCAGGAGGAGTTGACATTGATGTTCCTGATGTGGATGTTGATGCTGACATTGACTCTCCTGATGCCAAGATCAAAGGTCCCAAGAAGAAGTTCAAGTTTGGATTTGGCAAGCCAGATTTTGATATGCATCTCCCGAAGTGGAAGAGTGGAAGTCCTAAAGTGAAGGGGGACATTGATGTTGATGCACCAGATGTGGATATCAAGGGACCATCGGGAGGAGTTGACATTGATGTGAAGGGTCCATCAGCTGACATTGATGTGGATGCTCCAGAAGTGGACATCAAGGGACCCTCAGGAGGAGTAGAGATTGATGTCTCTGGCCCTAAAGTTGACGTGGATGTTCCAGATGTAGATGTTGATGCAGACATTGATATTGAAGGTCCAGATGCAAAAGTCAAAGGTCCCAAAAAGAAGTTCAAGTTTGGATTTGGCAAACCTGACATCCATATGCCCAAGTGGAAAGGAGGAAGTCCAAAGGTGAAGGGAGACATTGATGTTGATGCACCAGATGTGGATATCAAGGGACCATCAGGAGGAGTTGACATTGATGTGAAGGGTCCATCAGCTGACATTGATGTAGATGCTCCAGAAGTGGACATCAAGGGACCCTCAGGAGGAGTAGAGATTGATGTCTCTGGTCCTAAAGTTGACGTGGATGTTCCAGATGTAGATGTTGATGCAGACATTGATATTGAAGGTCCAGATGCAAAAGTCAAAGGTCCCAAAAAGAAGTTCAAGTTTGGATTTGGCAAACCTGACATCCACATGCCCAAGTGGAAGGGAGGAAGTCCAAAGGTGAAGGGAGACATTGATGTTGATGCACCAGATGTGGATATCAAGGGACCATCAGGAGGAGTTGACATTGATGTGAAGGGTCCATCAGCTGACATTGATGTGGATGCTCCAGAAGTGGACATCAAGGGACCCTCAGGAGGAGTAGAAATTGATGTCTCTGGTCCTAAAGTTGACGTGGATGTTCCAGATGTAGATGTGGATGCAGACATCGATATTGAAGGTCCAGATGCTAACATCAAGTCACCAAAGAAGAAGTTTGGCTTTGGTTTCAAGAAGCCTGATTTTGATATCCATCTTCCAAAGTTTGGCGGTGGAGGAGATGCAAAGGGAGACATTGATGTTGATGCTCCAGATGTAGATATCAAAGGCCCATCAGGTGGTATTGACATTGATGTGAAGGGTCCATCTGCAGACATTGATGTGGATGCTCCAGAGATTGACATCAAAGGACCCTCAGGAGGAGTTGATATTGATGTTAAGGGACCATCAGGTGGAGTTGACATTGATATTCCTGATGTGGATGTTGATGCTGACATTGACTCTCCTGATGCCAAGATCAAAGGTCCCAAGAAGAAGTTCAAGTTTGGATTTGGCAAGCCAGATTTTGATGTGCATCTCCCGAAGTGGAAGAGTGGCAGTCCTAAAGTGAAGGGAGACATTGATGTTGATGCACCAGATGTGGATATCAAAGGACCATCAGGAGGAGTTGACATTGATGTGAAGGGTCCATCAGCTGACATTGATGTGGATGCTCCAGAAGTGGACATCAAAGGACCCTCAGGAGGAGTAGAGATTGATGTCTCTGGCCCTAAGGTTGACGTGGATGTTCCAGATGTAGATGTGGATGCAGACATCAATATTGAAGGTCCAGATGCTAACATTAAGTCACCAAAAAAGTTTGGCTTTGGTTTCAAGAAGCCTGATTTTGATATCCATCTTCCAAAGTTTGGTGGTGGAGGAGATGTGAAGGGAGACATTGATGTTGATGCACCAAATGTGGATATCAAAAGCCCATCGGGTGGTGTTGATATTGATGTGAAGGGTCCATCAGCTGACATTGATTTGGATGCTTCAGAGATTGACATCAAGGGACCATCAGGAGGAGTTGACATTGATGTCAAGGGTCCCAATGTAGATGTGGATGTTCCTGATGTTGATGTTAATGCATCAGTAGATGTGGATTCACCCGATGTGAAAGTCAAGTCACCAAAGAAGAAGTTTGGCTTTGGTTTCCACAAGCCTGATTTTGACTTCCATCTTCCAAAGTTTGGAGGCGGGGGAGATGTGAAGGGAGACATTGATGGTCCTGATGTGGATGTCAAAGCACCGAGTGGAGGTGTTGCAATTGAAGTAACTGGTCCATCTGGAGATATTGATATTGATGGCCCTGGAGCTGAAGTGGACATTGAAGGGCCTGATGTTGATGTAAAAGGACCCAAGAAGAAGTTCAAGATGCCTGGATTCAAAGGCTTGAAAGGAAAATTCAGCTTCTCAGGAAAAGACAAGGACAGGCCATCAATTGATGTGAAAAAGCCAGATGTAGATGTTGACATCAAAGGTCCATCAGGTGGAGTTGACATTGACTTGAAAGGACCTTCAGCAGATATTGACGTGGATGCTCCTGAAATTGACATTAAGGGACCATCAGGTGGAGTTGACATTGATGTGAAGGGTCCAAATGTGGATGTCCCAGATGTTGATGTAGATGCTGATATTGACCTTGAAGGCCCAGATGGTAAAGTCAAAGGCCCAAAGAAGAAGTTCAAGTTTGGATTTGGCAAACCTGATTTCGACATACATTTGCCAAAGTGGAAGAGCGGAAGTCCAAAAGGAGAGATTGATGTTGAAGGCCCAGACATGGATATCAAGGGACCTTCAGGAGGAGTTGACATTGATGTGAAGGGTCCATCAGCTGACATTGATGTGGATGCTCCAGAAGTGGACATCAAGGGACCCTCAGGAGGAGTAGAAATTGATGTCTCTGGCCCTAAAGTTGACGTGGATGTTCCAGATGTAGATGTGGATGCAGACATCGATATTGAAGGTCCAGATGCTAACATTAAGTCACCAAAGAAGAAGTTTGGCTTTGGTTTCAAAAAGCCTGATTTTGATATCCATCTTCCAAAGTTTGGCGGTGGAGGAGATGTGAAGGGAGACATTGATGTTGATGCTCCAGATGTGGATATCAAGGGACCATCAGGTGGTGTTGATATTGATGTTAAGGGACCATCAGCTGACATTGATGTGGATGCTCCAGAGATTGACATCAAGGGACCATCAGGTGGAGTTGACATTGATATTCCTGATGTGGATGTTGATGCTGACATTGACTCTCCTGATGCCAAGATCAAAGGTCCCAAGAAGAAGTTCAAGTTTGGATTTGGCAAGCCAGATTTTGATATGCATCTTCCGAAGTGGAAGAGTGGCAGTCCTAAAGTGAAGGGGGACATTGATGTTGATGCACCAGATGTGGATATCAAGGGACCATCGGGAGGAGTTGACATTGATGTGAAGGGTCCATCAGCTGACATTGATGTGGATGCTCCAGAAGTGGACATCAAGGGACCCTCAGGAGGAGTAGAGATTGATGTCTCTGGCCCTAAAGTTGACGTGGATGTTCCAGATGTAGATGTTGATGCAGACATTGATATTGAAGGTCCAGATGCAAAAGTCAAAGGTCCCAAAAAGAAGTTCAAGTTTGGATTTGGCAAACCTGACATCCATATGCCCAAGTGGAAGGGAGGAAGTCCAAAGGTGAAGGGAGAAATTGATGTTGATGTACCAGATGTGGATATCAAGGGACCATCGGGAGGAGTTGACATTGATGTGAAGAGTCCATCAGCTGACATTGATGTGGATGCTCCAGAAGTGGACATCAAGGGACCCTCAGGAGGAGTAGAGATTGATGTCTCTGGTCCTAAAGTTGACGTGGATGTTCCAGATGTAGATGTTGATGCAGACATTGATATTGAAGGTCCAGATGCAAAAGTCAAAGGTCCCAAAAAGAAGTTCAAGTTTGGATTTGGCAAACCTGACATCCATATGCCCAAGTGGAAGGGAGGAAGTCCAAAGGTGAAGGGAGACATTGATGTTGATGCACCAGATGTGGATATCAAGGGACCATCAGGAGGAGTTGACATTGATGTGAAGGGTCCATCAGCTGACATTGATGTAGATGCTCCAGAAGTGGACATCAAGGGACCCTCAGGAGGAGTAGAGATTGATGTCTCTGGCCCTAAAGTTGATGTGGATGTTCCAGATGTAGATGTTGATGCAGACATCGATATTGAAGGTCCAGATGCTAACATTAGGTCACCAAAGAAGAAGTTTGGCTTTGGTTTCAAGAAGCCTGATTTTGATATCCATCTTCCAAAGTTTGGTGGTGGAGGAGATGTGAAGGGAGACATTGATGTTGATGCTCCAGATGTGGATATCAAGGGACCATCAGGTGGTGTTGATATTGATGTTAAGGGACCATCAGGAGGAGTTGACATTGATGTGAAGGGTCCATCAGCTGACATTGATGTGGATGCTCCAGAGATTGACATCAAGGGACCATCAGGAGGAGTTGACATTGATGTCAAGGGTCCCGATGTAGATGTGGATGTTCCTGATGTTGATGTTAATGCCTCAGTGGATGTGGATTCACCCGATTTGAAAGTCAAGTCACCAAAGAAGAAGTTTGGCTTTGGTTTCCACAAGCCTGATTTTGATTTCCATTTTCCAAAGTTTGGAGGCGAAGGAAACGTGAAGGGAGACATTGATGTTGATGGTCCTGATGTGGATGTGAAAGCACCAAGTGGAGGTGTTGCAATTGAAGTAACTGGTCCATCTGGAGATATTGATATTGATGGCCCTGCAGCTGAAGTTGACATTGAAGGTCCTGATGTTGATGTAAAAGGACCCAAGAAGAAGTTCAAGATGCCTGGATTCAAAGGCTTGAAAGGAAAATTCAGCTTCTCAGGAAAAGACAAGGACAGGCCATCAATTGATGTGAAAAAGCCAGATGTAGATGTTGACATCAAAGGTCCATCAGGTGGAGTTGACATTGATTTGAAGGGACCTTCAGCAGATATTGACGTGGATGCTCCTGAAATTGACATTAAGGGACCATCAGGTGGAGTTGACATTGATGTGAAGGGTCCAAATGTGGATGTGGATGTCCCAGATGTAGATGTGGATGCTAACATCGATATTGAAGGTCCAGATGCTAACATTAAGTCACCAAAGAAGAAGTTTGGCTTTGGTTTCAAGAAGCCTGATTTTGATATCCATCTTCCAAAGTTTGGTGGTGGAGGAGATGTGAAGGGAGACATTGATGTTGATGCACCAGATGTGGATATCAAGGGACCATCAGGAGGTGTTGATATTGATGTTAAGGGCCCATCAGGAGGAGTTGACATTGATGTAAAGGGTCCATCAGCTGACATTGATTTGGATGCTCCAGAGATTGACATCAAAGGACCCTCAGGAGGAGTTGACATTGATGTTAAGGGACCATCAGGAGGAGTTGACATTGATGTGGCTAATGTGGATGTTGATGCTGACATTGACTCTCCTGATGCCAAGATCAAAGGTCCCAAGAAGAAGTTCAAGTTTGGATTTGGCAAGCCAGATTTTGATATGCATCTTCCGAAGTGGAAGAGTGGCAGTCCTAAAGTGAAGGGAGACATTGATGTTGATGCACCAGATGTGGATATCAAGGGACCATCGGGAGGAGTTGACATTGATGTGAAGGGTCCATCAGCTGACATTGATGTGGATGCTCCAGAAGTGGACATCAAGGGACCCTCAGGAGGAGTAGAGATTGATGTCTCTGGCCCTAAAGTTGATGTGGATGTTCCAGATGTAGATGTTGATGCAGACATTGATATTGAAGGTCCAGATGCAAAAGTCAAAGGTCCCAAAAAGAAGTTCAAGTTTGGATTTGGCAAACCTGACATCCATATGCCAAAGTGGAAAGGAGGAAGTCCAAAGGTGAAGGGAGACATTGATGTTGATGCACCAGATGTGGATATCAAGGGACCAT
>KB292235.1:0-24756 GCA_000328365.1 Capitella teleta
AATAAACAACTAATAAAGAAATTGAAGGAATCACATGAAAAATGGGAGAAGACATAAACAACTAATAAAAGAAATTGAAGGAGTCACATGAAAAATGAGGGAAGACATAAGCAACTAATGAAAGAAATTGAAGGAGTTCACATAAAAAATGAGGGAAGACATAAGCAACTAATAAAAGAAATTGAAGGAATTCACATGAAAAATGAGGGAAGACATAAGCAACTAATAAAAGAAATTGAAGGAGTTCACATGAAAAATAAGGCAAGACATAAACAACTAATGAAAGAAATTGAAGGTGTTTACATGAAAAATGAGAGAAGACATAAACAACTAATAAAAGAAATTGAAGGAGTTCACATGAAAAATGAGGGAAGACATAAGCAACTAATGAAAGAAAGTGAAGGAGTTCACATGAAAAATGAGGGAAGACATAAGCAACTAATAAAAGAAATTGAAGGAGTTCACATGAAAAATGAGGGAAGACATAAGCAACTAATAAAAGAAATTGAAGGAGTTCACATGAAAAATAAGGCAAGACAGAAACAACTAATGAAAGAAAGTGAAGGAGTTCACATGAAAAATAAGGCAAGACATAAACAATAATGAAAGAAATTGAAGGAGTTCACATGAAAAATGGAGGAAGATACACACAACTAATGAAAGAATTTGAAGGTGTTTACATGAAAAATGGGAGAAGACATAAACAACTAAGAAAAGAAATTGAAGGAGTTTACATGAAAAATGAGGGAAGACATGAGCAACTAATGAAAGAAATTGAAGGAGTTCACATGAAAAATGAGGGAAGACATAAGCAACTAATGAAAGAAAGTGAAGGAGTTCACATGCAAAATGAGAGAAGACATAAGCAACTAATGAAAGAAAATGAAGGAGTTCACATGAAAAATGAGGGAAGACATAAGCAACTAATGAAAGAAAGTGAAGGAGTTCACATGAAAAATGAGGGAAGACATAAGCAACTCATGAAAGAAAGTGAAGGAGTTCACATGAAAAATGGAGGAAGACATAAACAACTAATGAAAGAAAGTGAAGGAGTTCACATGCAAAATGAGGGAAGACATAAGCAACTAATGAAAGAAAGTGAAGGAGTTCACTTGAAAAATGAGGGAAGACATAAGCAACTAATGAAAGAAAGTGAAGGAGTTCACATGAAAAACGAAGAAACATACACAACTGCACAACTGAAGAAAAAAACTAAAAGAAATCACACGAATAATGGGGAAAAATACTCAACTAAAGATTGAGATTGAACGAATTCACATGAAAAATGGAATTCATATGAAAAACGGAGAAGACATACACAACATACACAACTAAGGAAAGAAATTGAAGGATATAACTTGAAAATCAGGTACACATACACAACATGGTGATTATGTTGTTGTTGTTGTTGTTGTTGACCCCGTAAGTGGCGAGAGGTAGAGCATTCTATGACAACACTTTTTCCATGCAACATTGACGCAATTAGTAGAGGATGAACTCATGTTCCATACTGGACCGCCGTAGAAATGGCAAAAAAAAATATAAACAATTTCCTCCTCACATCAGGGTGACAACAACTAAATCTTTACAACAAAACATTGGTTTTGATCGTAGAGATCGTGACAAGAGTTCCTCACATTCTGAACACTGGCCCCGTTGCCAACTTGAACTCCCAAGTGCTTAGTACACGAAGTGGTGACACTATCAATGGGTGATCCATTCAACGTAATTTCGGTCGAGGGCAGACCAGGGCGAATATTTTAGGCTAACAGAACTCTTTTCTTTGGATTATACTTAACATGATATTCGCAGGCAGCTTTTCACAAATACTCAACATTTCTTGAGCTGCAAAACGACTTGGGGCTCATAACATTACATCATCAGCATAGGCTAACGCTCCTACATATTCATGACCAATATAACATCCAATATACCTGATCGTTCAAGTTCAGAAAAAAGTTCATCCATGTATAAACGGAATAGAAAGGGTGAGAGAACGGCGCCTTGTTTTATGCAATTACTAACAGCCATGTGTTGCAATTTAACAGCGTTCCATTTCACAATTAACTGTTGCCTAGTGTACATCAAAATTAGTAGCTTGCAAAGCGTCGGAAAAAGGCCTCTCGCTATCAACAACCGGAATAGTCTTACATAATGAATGGTCAAAAACACGAAATGCATCTAACAATACACAGTAGACGGGGGAATTGTTGTCAATATAATGGTTTAGGACCTCTTCTAACACAAAGGAACATTTGGTAGTGGAGTGTTTAGCCTTGAACCCAAACTGTAAATCGCTAGTGATGAATTTTTGCGCATGCTGCTTCATGATGATTCTGTCTAGAACTTTCCCCAAGAGGCTGCTGCTGAGGGCGATCGACCGATAGCTGTCGCTGGATGAGAGAGATTTCTTCTTGTCTTTCGGAATCGGCACCAGAGCGGAGAGGACCATATTAGATGGCGCCATCCTATGAGATATCATATTCATGTATATTCCTGACATCTGCGGGCATCAGTTCAGGTGTGTAGATGTTAATACGTGTAAATGCAATTGTCACAAAGAATTTGGCAACCATACTGAACATAGTACGTGTCCACAATACTCCAATACGGTGGCTTAATTAAAAATATAATAATAAACTTTATTTTATAATAATATAAATGCTTTATTTCACGCCATAAAAAAAGACATACATGTAATTTAAAAAAAAAAAAAAAAAAGTAAAACAAATTAACATAAATAATAATAATAATAATAATAATAATAATAATAATAATAATAATAATAATAATAATAATAATTGTAATAATTATAATAGTTATTATTATAATAATTATAATAATTATAATAATTATAATAATTTTATTCAATCATAACATAAAAGGTGCGAAAATAACGTAGTGGCAGAAGCCTGATCGCTTTTGCGCCACATGAAAAGTAAAAAAAAAGAAAAAAAAAAGGAAGAGAGAAAATAATAGTTATAACGAGTCTTGTACAACGAGAGAGTGACAAAATAATCACAAATGACAGACAATCATAAATCAGAACATAGATTAAAAAGTGCAAATTACATTAAGTGCGTTTGAAGCTTCGTGTAGAGAAAAAGGTGCAATTAATTCGTTATTTCATATTTTCACATGACATGTACATACATTCAATAAGAAAATTTTATAAGAGGAATTGAAATTCAAAATACATGCACACAGCCGCTTACACTCTGATTGCAACCAGATGAAATCGAATCTCTTATGACGTTAATTCAACATAGTTATCAAGTTATAGATTGGTGGTGCTGTGATTAGCACATTCCTTGGTGTTGACATTCTTTGGGATTGGGATGAACACCCCTCTGACCAGTCTCTGGGCAACTCTCCCTATGTCCTGATTTTGAGACACAATTTCCATATGAGGGTCACACCTTCACCTCCGCTTGCTTTCCAAATAGATCTTTTAGGTTTCCATCTATTCCAGGTGCTTTAATTGCCGTTTCTCAGAAGTTTCACAGAGGCCCCTGTCGATCTACTTCAGCCTATACCTCATGCTTTGTGGTTGTGTCATTGATAGAGTTCTTCACAGTATTCATCCCATCTTCCCAGGATAGATTCGGCCTCAGAACTTGCCAGTTATTTCTCTCACCGCATTAATTGCTGACTTCCCTTGGGTTATTGTGGCATCTGTCCAATTTCTCGCATTTTTCTTGTAGGTATTTCTGTTTGTCGGCTTTAGCTGATGGATTGAATTCTTTATTGAGGTGCGATCATCTGTCGTGATCTCCAATGACCATTATTCTTCCTCTGTGGTTTGGCGTTACTGCTTCATCTTCAACCGCAGTAGTCAAGTTGACTGTTAAGCCTACCTCTCCCCGAGTAGCTCTGAGCCGACTAGGAATTTCAGCCTGCGACCTACTGACGGCAAAATGCGAAAACTATTTTTACTGTTTGTTCAGGTTGGGAAACTTGACCAGGGTAATGTGGTGGGTGGTCAGGTCCTTCCACATGTTGTGCCGTTGGGTGTCGTCGAGTGACCTCTTGACATGCATGATGACTTTCTTATCATAATTATGTCGACATGACGGTCATGTATATCCTGAAACACACGGTATATATGGTGACTGTACATGAAAGGCGTAATTTTTATGCGGATAAGTGATAATCCACTGATATCGGTGATATGGGTTCACTATCTGAATCAAATTAGACCATTGGAATTAAATTTCTAATTTTGGGTTCATCACTTCATGTCACCAAAATCGATGAATAATTATTCAGGGAGTGAGGGACATTGACACATTCTGAATTTAGAATGATGAATCATGTATACATCATGTAATGATGTATAAATTAATTTTATTTTTGCAAATTAATTGAGTGCATGAATAAATATTTACCGGAGCATATTTGTTTGTTGACATGACCCCATTTTGTCCCTATTTATTAACAAGATGACACGCCATTCTCAGAATTTTCTTAAGTAACTTGCAAATTATGCAAATCATGATAGGAGTGGTGAATACCTGGAGTGCTGATTTGTTGTTGATCTTTTGCAACGCGCTCTCTCATTGGTCGGCACATCCCGGATCTGACGTCACTGCTTTCAGTCGACATCTTAGCTGTGAGAAGCGAAGTGTGCTCGATTGGTGAGATTTCAATTTCATTCCTGTCGTTTCATTCGTTGATTCATACTCACGTAATTCGTGTGGTAAGATTCTAGTACTATGTAGATCGTAATTCCTTCGCGTCGTTTCGCTGGGCTGCGCAATTTTGTGCCTACAGACGATTTAGTGGAGTGACCCTCCAGCCAGGCCAGTCACCTTGACCCAGTCGCTGCTTGAGGCTTTTGAGTGCACTTATGCAACTGTGGATCAACAGATCCAACACATGTTCATCTGAAACTGAACTGCAGTTCTACTCTCTTTTATCCGGCATCTCTCGCTAATTACCTGTATATACGACTAAGTGATGTACAAGGCTTAACAAGTTAAACAAGGCCCTCAATTAGATTTTGTTTTCAGAATTTTTCTAGTAAATACTTGATACAAATTTAATTAGTAACTTGAGACGTTAAGTTACTGTATGAGTCAAATATTATTATTATAAGAACTGAGAAGTTACGATTGATCATAATTTACCTAGGTTGCTTTGTTAGTTCGTTTTGATAAACGAATATCAATGATGGACCCGATTTTCTATAATCTATTGATGAACGAAAGAGGGCATTCATGTGATTGTTCAATGTCTCTGAATGTGAGTTTTAATTTATATTTAAATGTTGATACACTTGGTCTTTGAACACATTTTCAAATAATGTATATTATTTAATATAAATGTAGCTTTTTACAGGTTACTCAATGCTTCAGGCCAATGAAAATTGATGAAGCAGATCTAAATGATTGAAATTTTGAAATGATTGAGTGGAGTTTTTATTTGTTTTTCTGGTTGCTGCTTGCAGCTTCTCCTGACAAGACGGTCCAAGACATTGTGAGAGTGATCTGCATGAAGATCTAAGCGTTCAGTCATGCATCGTCTGAGGACATTTGTTCAGCGGTCTGGGCCGATTGGCTCAGCCGCACTGAAGACGTGGAGCCAACAGCGCTCAGCCACTCAGAAGCTGCTGCTCAGCCAGAAGAGCGGCCAACTTGGAATGATCCGGCCGCAGCACTCGTCCTCCGTGACAGCCGAACCCTTCCTCAACGGAAGCTCATCGCAGTATGTCGAAGAAATGTACAACGCGTGGCAGGACGACCCCAGTAGCGTACATAAGGTCAGTCTGGCCAAAGGTCAACTTACTTTAATTTATGCGTCTAACGGTGATGTAATGTGAATTTGATATAAACGGGGATATTATGTAATTTTAGAGGCGTCAGATGATGATGAGGACATGAAATATGTGTTTGATTGTTCAGTTGGATGAGGGAGGATTTTTACGAGGTGACAGCATTCAATATGATGACAGATGAGGGCTGGCTGCTGGTGCTTACAACCTGCACATTCAACTCGTGAATACTCAAAAATCACCACATGTGTAATTTTGCCATCACTCATAATTTCATAAAGAGGTGAAAAGGTTGAGATGCGCTCGTGACAAAGTGCTCTTCAACTTGTAATGATTATCGTAAACTACGTTTCACAATCGCAGGCCCGATTAGTTCTTACGTTGAGAGCCTTTTTGTCAGTGTTGCCTTTGTGTGCACTGGAAAAAAAGGTTCTAAGAGATGTCACGACCTGCTGATGAGTTATGAACGACCAGAGAAGAAATAATAATATATGCTGTATTTCTCTTGCGTGAATGAGAGTTCAATGACCCGCATGTCAATTTTATCTTTTGACCTACTTGTCTTATCCATTCATTGATAATCTGATCAAATGCAGTTTTAGCCTCAATCTACTTTCCGGTTCCATAGATTCAACATTGATCACTACCCACTTTTGGCTCTGTGCCAATTCCACATGTTATGTAATTCTTGACCTCAGATGTTTTGTTTGACTCAATTGCGTGATTTTATATTTATATCGGTCCATGCCATATGATCAATGAATCAATATTGACTAATTAAGTTTACTAGTTTGCTTCTGAATGTTTGCTTGAATGAGTTTTCTTTTGACAGTCGTGGGATGTCTTCTTCCGCAATGCCTCTAGTGGACTGCCTCCCGGGGCAGCCTACACCCCTCCCCCGTCAATCGCCTCCTCTGTTTCGACCAGCGTGCCTCAGCCGTTGCCAGCGCCCCCTGTTGACATTACAACCACTAAAAACATTGACGACCATTTAGCCGTACAGGCCATCATTCGCTCCTACCAGGTATCTCTCCTCATTACACTTGTTTTATTTCATCAAATATAATAGGTTATTATTAATTTTAATTAATTTAATAATTTATTAATAGTAAAATAAAGAATTTGAATGTGAACCTGCGTGAACCCTATTCTTAGGCCAGGGGCCACAACATAGCAGATCTCGATCCGCTCGGAATCGCTGCAGCCGACCTGGACACATCAGTGCCGGCTGAACTGATGATCGCTTCGTACCATTTGGGTGAGTTCTATTTGCAGCGCTGCGTGGTGTTGCTGATGAGAGAGAGACTAATAGCATGGTTGTGACGCATGTAATTAAGTGAATTATTCCTCCGTGTGACAGGTCAGAGGTCATCTGCTGGCGGATCTTGACCCTCTGCAGATCCACAGAGCGCGGGTTGGCTCCCCCACGGACAAAGATATGATCCTGTCCACTTATAAATATTACACCTTGTATCACTTGGGTAAGAAATCTTCTTCTCCACTGCATGCTTGTTCCCTGTAGCTGACCTCACATTGACCCTGCTTGACCTTAGTTTAACCTTTGGCTTGTTTCGTAAACCAACATTTGCTTCTGGTATTCAGTTATTGGTCTTAAATGGCTGAAGTGTGCTACAGTGTCCTTCCGTTTGATAAAAAACTAAACGGGTGTTAAAAGTTTAGGGTTATTATTTATGAATTTGCATGTAACTTATTATTTTTTTTTGTTTTTTTTTTGTAATTTTAAGTAATTTCCTTCGTTCTTAATTTTTTAAGTCAGCTTACGAAATTTTGAAACCAAATTCCACGCAGTTTTGAGTGAGAGCAGATCGTTCACCCGCTCTTTGCAGATGAACCGGATCTCGATCGTCAGTTCCAACTTCCGCCCACGACATACATCGGAGGGGACCAGCAGTCGCTGACGCTGAGGGAGATCATCTCACGTCTAGAGGTACCGACTCTAGTCATAGATTAATTGATTCACGCTGTGTTGCTTTGATAGGGCATCTACTGCAGTCACATTGGAGTGGAGTTCATGTTCATCAACAATCTCGAGCAATGCGACTGGATCAAGAAGCGCTTTGAATCGCCCGGCGTCATGTCCATGACCAAGGACGAGAAGAGGACGCTGATGGCACGCTTGGTCCGGTCCACCAGGTCAGACCTCTCTTCCTCTCCATTGCTCCTCTCTAATCTTTTCTTTCTTTTTTTTTTTTTTTTTTTTATCAGATTTGAAGAATTCCTTGCGAAGAAGTGGTCGTCAGAGAAGCGGTTTGGCCTGGAGGGTTGTGAGGTTCTCGTTCCTGCCATGAAGACGGTCATCGACCACTCGAGCGCCCATGGCGTTGAGAGCTTTGTGATTGGAATGCCTCACAGGTGCGGTGTCAATGCTGCTTCACTGATTGGCTCATTGTTTTGGGGTCACGCAGGGGTCGTCTGGATGTCTTAGCGAATGTGTGCCGCAAACCTCTGGAGCAGATCTTCTGTCAATTTGACTCCAAATTGGAGGCCGCGGACGAGGGTTCAGGGGACGTCAAGTACCACTTGGGCATGTCTCACCAGCGCCTCAATCGCTCCACCAACAAGAACGTGCGCTTGGCAGTAGTCGCTAACCCTTCTCACTTGGAGGCTGTTGACCCTGTGGTGCAGGGCAAGGTCAAGGCCGAGCAGTATTACACCGGAGACACAGACGGCAAGAAAGTGATGAGCGTGCTGCTACACGGGGACGCTGCGTTCTCAGGCCAGGGCGTGGTCTACGAGACATTCCATCTGTCGGATCTGCCTCAGTACTCAACCGGGGGCACGGTGCACATCGTGGTCAACAACCAGGTCGGCTTCACCACTGACCCCCGCTTCAGTCGGTCATCTCCGTACTGCACTGATGTCGCCAGAGTGGTCAACGCGCCCATCTTCCACGTGAACGCCGATGATCCGGAGGCGGTGGTGCACGTCTGCAAAGTTGCGGCCGAGTGGCGTGCGGAGTGGGGCAAAGATGTCGTGATTGATCTGGTGAGCGGGAGCAGAGGCGGGTTTGGGCGCCGATTGAACGTTTGCTCTGCAGGTGTGCTACAGGCGCAACGGGCACAATGAGATGGATGAGCCAATGTTCACGCAGCCCCTCATGTACAAAACCATCAGGAAGATGAAGAATCTGATGAAGAAATACGCTGACAAGTTGATTGAAGACGGAGTTGTCAGTCAGCAGGAGTTTGAGGTCAGTCGTGCGGTCGGTTATTAATCTTTCATAAGTTCTTTCTTTCTCTCAAAGGAAGAGGTTCATAAATATGACAAAATATGCGAGGGAGCATACGTTGCCGCTAAGAAGGAAACTGCAATCCACAACCGCCAGTGGTTGGATTCTCCCTGGACGGGATTCTTTGAGGGGAAGGACCCAATGGATTGCCAGAAGACGGGAGTCGAGGAAACCACCCTGAAGCACATTGCTGAGAAGTTCTCAGAACAGCCACCAGAGGAGGGTTTCACAGTGCACGGAGGACTGAAGCGTGTCCTGAAGAACAGGGCTGACCTGGCGTCCTCCAGGCAGGCTGACTGGGCCATGGGTGAGGCGTTTGCTTTCGGCAGTCTCCTCAAGGATGGCATCCACGTCAGGCTCTCTGGTCAGGATGTTGAGCGGGGCACTTTCAGGTGGGTTGCTACTGTGTTGCCATGGCTATTGACTCTTTGATGATACAGCCACCGTCATCATGTGCTGCATGACCAGAATCGCGATCGTGTGACGTACAATTCGCTGAATCAATTGTGGCCGGATCAGGCGGAGTACCACGTCTGCAACAGTTCCCTCTCTGAATTTGCGGTTCTAGGTGATGATTTGAGCCTCCTTAATTAGCTTATTAGCTGACTGTCTTAATTAGGTTTTGAGCTGGGCTACTCCATGACCAACCCCAACGTGCTGGTTTGCTGGGAGGCGCAGTTTGGGGATTTCGCCAACAATGCTCAGTGCATCTTTGACCAGTTCATCAGCAGCGGTCAGTCCAAGTGGATCCGGCAGAGCGGTCTGGTCGTGCTGCTGCCCCACGGATACGAAGGAATGGTCAGTTTTCGAGCTGTGTGTATAGCCTGGGGTCATCTCTTTTTCTTTCAGGGTCCGGAACACTCCAGCGCACGCCCTGAGCGATATCTGCAGATGAGCAACGACGATCCAGACTACTTCCCAGTTCGTTCTCATCTCTATTTCTCATCCCTGTTCTCACTTCTCGCATTTTTCTCAGCCTGAGAACGATAAGTTTGCCATTCAGCAGCTGCACGAGTGCAACTGGATTGTGTGCAACGTCACGAATCCCGCAAACTTCTTCCACATGATGCGGCGCCAGATAGCGCTGCCCTTCCGGAAACCTCTCATCGTGATGACGCCCAAGAGCCTCCTGCGTCACCCTGAAGCACGCTCCAGCTTTGACGACATGACAGAAGGCACCGAGTTCCTCCGTCTAATTCCAGACGACAGCGTGGCGTCTGAATCGCCGGAGAAAGTCAAGCGACTCGTGTTCTGCACGGGAAAGATCTACTACGACCTACACAAAGAGCGGACCCAGCGGGAACACCAGAAAGACATAGCCATCGCACGCGTTGAGCAGGTAGATCTACAGAGATGTGTGAATTTCTTCTCCTCATGAGTTTATTTGCAGCTCACTCCGTTCCCTTTCGATTTGATTCGTGCCGAGTTGGAGAAATATCCGAAAGCGCAAGTGATTTGGGCGCAGGAAGAGCACAAGAACATGGGCGGCTGGTCCTACGTGAAGCCTCGCTTTGAGACTGCGATACGCAAAGAGGGATCGAATCGCCACGTCAAGTAGGCACTCAGTCTCTTTGCTCTCGGGGAGTTAACTTGATTCTGTTTTCAGTTACGCTGGGCGACATGTGTCTGCATCCACGGCAACGGGCAACAAACACGGACACATCATTGAGTACTCTCGCCTGATGAAGGCTGTGTTTGAGTGACTTGTATTGCAAGTGGAATATTCCAGAGTTTTCGATGTATCGCACAAACAACCTTTGCCTTTCTTTGTCCTGTTAAGATATCCCGGTTTGAGGAGTACAGAGTGTGGTTTGCAGTCGTTATTACAGAGTATTGCCCCTTATTTATGTAAATATTGCTAGGAAAATGTTTGTCAACCTTTCGTTAACTCTTTCGTTATCCTTCTACAAGAGGATTTTATTCTCTATTTTCTTTTCTTATTTTTATTTTTTTTTTTTAATCAAAATATCATGTTTTGAAGATGGTGTGATAATTTATCTTGAATGTGGAAAAAATAAAAACGTGTTTCAAATATTGATTTTCTTTTGTTCTTCTTAATACGCCTGCGTGACTCTTTTCAAAGCTTCTTTGCACAAAGGATCCAGGATTCCATCTCCTCCTGCAATCAAACAAGACGCATGCACGCCATAAACGACTGGATAACCAACCAAAGTCGAGGTCTCTGATGTCTGCCGTGTAGACGGTCTCTCCGTTCACTTCTAAAGCGACTGCGTTCCAATCCTCTATCTCCTTGAAGGTCGTTGTGTGGCCGTGCAGATTTAAAACGGCTGAAATTATGTAATCGTGACTTGATTGAGTGAGAGAAGAGTGTGTGCTCACAAGCGAGACCTTCCAATCGGTGCATCTGATGTTCAACCAAGCCACATGATTTGTACGGACCGTAAGAAATCTTCACTTTGGCATTCTCAGGCATCTTGTTAGAATTCTATCTGAAATAGGAATTTCTTTCCTTTTTTTTTTTTTTTAATGGAATCATACTAAATGCTGAATGAGGATAAGAGTGCGTTATGATTTAGATCTGACACAGATCATGAAGAGAATGGAGGCGTTATGATTTAGACGACAATCTTGTGAAAATAGCGTACAAATGTGGTATGTTTTTGCTGAAACAAATGACGAGATTTTGGTGTTCTAGTGATGGTTAAATGCTTGAATATTCAAATACGTGTACTCACATAAAAATTTCTATAATTTCTCAAAAAATGTCAGTTCTTGACCTGAGAATCCATTTGTTTACAGGTCGTCAATGGAGATAGGGAGCATACATTTTGTAAAGAATCAAGGCGAGTATTCAAGCTATAATATTCTCTGTGATCTAATTATCAAATCTATTTCATAATCCTAGTGCTAAAGAAATTGTTTAAAATTTATCATACAGATTATTGTCAGAATTTATTGTGATAAAATATTGTTTCAATTATTGACGAATGAAAAATAACGAAATTCGCTTCCGGCAATAAATCGGAACTTCAAGATGGCGACTTGTATAGGAGGTCGATTGGTTTCCAGAACTTGTTCAGCATTTTCTATTGCCTTTCGGTTAGAACTGCACCCACTTCTTCTATTCATATACACAATATTGTGTCTAAACGTAAATGCATAAATGTTTGCCTGCTGCGCTTCATTGAAATCTCAAATCAACTGTAAATTTTTTGACATGTAGCTGATCATCATGATGATGATCATGATGATGATGTAACGCTTGTCACTTAATTATAAAACTTTGTAATATCATAAATATGAGTTTATATAATTCAGAATTTTAGATGTACGAGAAACTCGAGCGTCAAAGTGTGTGAAACAAGCGATAAGCTGCTGCTTATGTTAATATTCGAACAACACCATCGTAAAAATACTTCCCAGGTGATAACAAAATAGGTCAGTTGTGTGAAAATTGTGAGGTTTTAAGCTCTTGATTCTTGAGTAGGCTTCCTCCATATGCCCTCATACGTTACGGCATAGTCATGTTAGGGCAGATTCTTAGAGCTAATCGTGACCTTGTACTTGTGACTTTTCATCCTTGAAACCAGAACATTCCTTTTCAGTTCATCATGCCGCCTCAACTCCTCCCACAGAACTTTCAGCGTTCTTAACAAATCACAAAGACCAGTACCATGGCTGAAACCCGTTCCTTTAACCTTCAGCGCATCCGGTACGCAATTATTGCTCCCATTGGCCTCTTTCTCATCCTTTATTCACAGTGCGACACATGTTCATTCAGACCCAAGAGACGCCCAACCCAAACAGCCTGAAATTTCTCCCTGGTCGTGGCGTTCTTGAAACGGGGACGATGGATTTCCCCAGCGTCAGGTCTGCCCATGGATCGCCCATTGCTAAGTATGCTGTCCCTTCTGACCCTGCCTGCCATTCACTTCCATCTTACAGGCGTTTGTTCCGTTTAGAAGGTGTCAAGGGCGTTTTCCTTGGCTCAGATTTCATCACGATCACCAAGGCATGACTGCATGGCGTCCATTTCGCCTCCATGTTCACTTTGTTCGCAGGTGGATGAGAGAGTCGATTGGCAAATCTTGAAACCCGAGATCTTTGCGGTCATCATGGATTTCTTTGCATCTGGTCAGCCGGTCATCACAGGTGAACCCCCCCCTGCAGACACTGGTCAGTCGGATCTCCCTTTCATTGCCGTCATTTTTATTTTTTTTCTTAACAGAGGTCTTTGAGGACGACGATGAAACTGTCGCCATGATCAAAGAACTCCTTGACACGCGCATTCGACCCACCGTCCAGGAAGATGGAGGAGACATAGTTTTCATGGTCATTAATTGAATCAATGGTCATTAATTAATGGGCATTAATGGTCATTAGTCATTATCCTCATTCCATAATAGAACATTGTTCCATCTTAAAATAATTTGCGTTTTTGTTTTGTTTTTTTTCCCAAGGGTTTTGAAGAAGGGATCGTTCGGTTGAAGATGCAGGGGTCGTGCACCAGTTGCCCCAGTTCTGTCGTGACTCTCAAAAGTGGCGTGCAGAACATGCTGCAATTCTACATCCCCGAAGTCCTTGGTGTTGAACAGGTATCTGGACGAATAAATTAAGCGGCCCCTCGTGAATATTCATATTTCTAGGTGCAAGATGAAACTGACGAAATAGCAGAAACGGAATTCACCAAATTTGAGGAAACTCTCAAAGAAAAGGAGTGAACTTTAAACTGTGTGACTTCTTGACCCAGTGTGCTAGCTTTTTACTTTGCAATGCAAAGTGAATAAATCATTTATCGTGTTAATCCTGTTAAGTATAAAACCAACATGACCGTCAAGAATTGAATTTATTTTATAAAGAAAACAACAATTCAGTAGAAAAATATGATCTCTTATCAAAAAGTAACCACACCAGTGTTGACGTGATCATTGAGGGATACCCCACGGATGAACTTCCTGGATGACCTTATGACCTTCCTGGCCTCTCGAGATTCAATAACAAAAATTACGCGTTTGCCCTACAATTCTTGTCGTTGTTGAAGCTTCATTTTGAGAGAACTGTGGATTTTCTTGACCTAAAAGAGAGAGCAGAGATTCAACTGCATTCAAAGCACGATCGACCTCTGACCTTCCTGTCGTACTGATCCACTTTCTCCGCTAATTTTTCCTGATCGACGAAGTTGGATTTTTCAGGATCATCAAATGCGGCCAGTTCGAGCTGTTTACGTAAATGTTCCTGCTTCTTTAATTTATGCTCAAAATGCCGAAGCTCCTCCTACTCATTAATATTCATGATTAGCTCATTAACATATCATCCCTTACCTTGAACACTGGTAGTTCATCATCTGTGAAATTCGCTTTCTGTGCCTCATTCCAAATATTTATGACACGGGGATTAGAGAAGTCTCCATGGCGATTGTCATCCTCAGTAATGGACTCCATATACGCATAGTCTTTCTGCAGGGACTTGTGCAAAAGTTTCATTTCTCTCTGTTTCGATTGAACGGTGGCCTTTCTCTCCTTGCCCGCCAAGTGACCATCGATGGTATTGTCCAAGAAATCTATTAGGAATAAGAAATTTAGAATATTACAATTTCATCTCTCCATCTCACTAGCATCATTGAGTTCATCAATTTCATTCTTAAGGTCATCAATTTCCTTCATTTTCTCCTCGTAATGCTTGAATTCCTCCATCAAAGATTCCAGTTCAGTTTCTGTGAATTCAAACTAATCGTACATCGATTCTTTGTCAACCAAACTCAACCATCAAATCCTGCCATTTTTGCCTTCTTCCAAAGCACTTTGAGCGCTTTGTTGAAACGGAAGTCTTCATGTGGCACATCATTGTTCTCTGCATTGACTGAGGACGCCAGTAATCCATACTGCTTCAGGAGAGCTGTGAATGGACGGCTTTATACTCTGCCTCTACCCTCATTGGCGTACCATTGAGCTTCCTGCGGAGGGCTGCCTCCTCCTCCCCTTGTTCATCATATCCTCCGCTCTTCCTCTTCTTCCATTCCAACTCCATTTTGTCTTGAATCGCAAAATCAGCATACAGGTTCTGGAGCTCCGTCTGCGAGAGTTTCTGAGAAGAGAAAAAAAAATTTTTATTGCTATCAAATGTATACATGAGTCTATGATATTCAGACTGGGTGAGGGATCATATTAACACAAGTGTCAGCAATTAAAGATGAATTCCAGTACAGGTACTGACAATATTGAGTTAAGTATTTAGTCATGCTCACTTGACAATAACGTGAATAAGGCCATAGAAGGCATCATCAGATGCATGGAGTTGCAGAACTTTGGATATTTACAGAGCAGCTGAGTTTTTGCTGCGTACATGTAGCGTAGACACTCGATGTTGTAACAGCGTAATGACTAAATGAGCATTCTCAAATTTGGACATGAAATATCCAAAATTATGACATTTACGAACTAAACTGAATGATGGGAGATGTCGTAGTAGGGCATTCACCGCATTGTACTAACTATGGGCTGAGTAGGGGGCGTTTTCAAGGTTTCGTTTTGGTGATAACCGAGGTACCTTCATTGCAATTTGCCAGTGAGTATTCAGCTTATTCATCCGGAATGGCGTGTGAGTATTCAATTTCTGAGAATTAACATTACTTTTTTCCTTGTATTTGTTTGATTTCACTCCGAACGAAGTGAGAATAATACAAAGAGCGAGAGCGACAACAATCGTGTTCACGTGCGCCATTTTGGGGGAGTTCCTCTGCGAATGACGTCGATCGACCAATCAGAATATTCGACACATAAATCGGGAAATCTCTGAGGGAATTCCGTCAGGGGATTTCCCTTTTCGGTTTCATTCCTGCAATCTCGTTTTTCGCCATTATCAGTTTCTTGCGTTAGAATCATGAGAGCATAACCAAGCGAACATGAGTAATTTGGAGTTCAAAGTGATGTTGGCCAATCTGGCGAGAGAAATGTCTGCCAGGGATCTCGAAACGATGAAGTTTATGTGCTCGGATTTCATCCCAAAAGCTGTCAAAGAGGAAATCGACAGTGGACTCCAGTTGTGGACTGCCCTGGAAGAGCGGGATAAGCTCTCCCAGGGGGACACAGCTTTCCTCAGGATCCTCCTTCAGAATTGTGTTTCGAAACGAACTGATTTGATTGGCATCCTGAATAAATATGAGGCTCAGCTGCCGTCAACTGGTGTTGCACCCTCCGTCATGGTCACGCCTCATCCTCATCACCCTCCAAATATCAAAGAGGCGCCCCCTTACGTACCATCCGGTAGGTGCTCAATTATTCAATATCTTTTGACTGAATTACATGATTATATAATTCTCAGATGTGCAGCAAGCGTTCAATATAATAACGACTGATATCGGGAGAAATTGGAGGCCTCTAGTTCGAAATCTTGGTCTGTCGGAAGCCAGCATCGATGAGTGTGTGGAGAGGCATCCCAGAAGTTTGCGGGAGCAGGTGATGATGGCATTGAACCTGTGGGCGTCAACGCCTGGAGTGAACGCGTCAACGGAAGAGCTTCGCAAAGCACTCAACAAAACACAATTGAAACTCATTGCACAGAAATTGAAATAAATTAACAAAAACAATTTTCTGGATAATTTATTCTTTTATTCAACCAAAAAGAGAAGAAAAAAAAAAAACGATTCAGTTTCTGCATTTTCCTCTCTTTGCATTCAACAAAAATTGAAAAAAAAAAAAATCACCATTTGGCAAAAAAAAAAAAATTGAAAAAAAAAAAAAAAAATAGGGGGGAGGTCGATCTTTTCGTTGATACCATACGACGCATGTAAAAATGAAATACAGAACTAATTATGGATGTACAAAATAACAGAAGTAAAAAAAAATCTTTGATTAAGAAAAGAACCTAAGACTTCATGAAAAACCCAACCCAGTATATAGAGAAAACGGGGAATTACCATTACCATGATGAAACCAATCCAGCCGTTACCATGGCAACAGCCATCAAGTACAGATGTAAGCACAAAAAAAATCACCTTGAATGCAAGGTCATCTGACTATATAAGCACCACCTCAAATCACATTTATACCATGACCATACATTAAAAAAAATTCACTCCCGATGTGATCATGTGACTAATTGGGACTAATACAACATGGCATTTTGAAAGAATAAAACGCAACCATCAACAGTCTCTCTTTTTGATAAATGGATGCTCCCTCTTTGAATGACAGTTTGTGACAACGAAATAGGAAGCACGGATTTGCGCCATATGGTATCAGAGCAGACGATGACATCGCATCAAAGGGGAATTCCCTCGAAAGGCACGCTCGCTAAATGTCCATCTCAAACTGAGGCTCATCTCCATTCTCTGCAAAAGCAAACGTCTCAAAGCGTTCATGATCGTTTGATTGACATACCGTTCTTGTTCTGAGGGGGTTTCTGGGGGGCGGGCGGGCGACCATGGCCGTTCTCCTGGGGGGCAGCTTTCTCCTCGGGACAAGTGACCCCGGGGATGCGTGGCAGGTTTGGGGGAGGGCTCTTAGTGAGCGGTGAGTTGCGACACTGCATGAGGAACGCCCGGTCGTAGATTATGCGAGTTCCTGGAGAAAACAAAACATAATTAATCCGTAATGACATAATTAAATTATTTCATAATACAAGTACAGCAATGTGTGCTATAATGTAAACAACCATTATTGGATTATGCAATCAGATGCTGCAAATCCATGATAATAATTAACGTATAATAACCAACCATTTATGATAATCATAGTTAACACTAAGCATGCATTCAGTACTGCCAGGTCACTGCCCTGGCCTACTTAGTACAGTTAACTTTTAGTAGGTCAAAATGAGGTCAAACTAATTTACTATGCACATGGCAATTGCTGATTTACATAATGCAAAAATACTGGTTGCTAGCAATGGTGAATTAAGAGCAAAATAAACCTTAGAATATGATAATAATTAGTCATTAGACAATTACTAGATTAGTGTTGAAGAGATAAGCTCCAAGTCCAAGATTAAAGCACTTCTGATCCTGATGTCATAGGCATCTGGCATGTATAAAATTTGATGTCTTTGGAATCAGGTCAGATGTTGACCCACATGAGGAGTGAGTCAGGGGTTCAATCCCAGTGACTGTCGGAGGTGACAGATGTACAATTAACAACAAAGTCACATGGCCCTGGGGCGGCCATATTGGATTTCTACGCAGATCACCATGCACTAATCACTTCACCCCAGAGGCCCCGACACACACCCAACGCACATGACAGTCGCTGCAAATGGCAGATCCACTCTTTCTTAGCGATACCAGGTCGTTAATTCGTGAAATTACCTCCAGGGGTCGTTGAGAAGAGGGTTCCCCCAGGGGTGGTGCTGTAGTCAGCTGGCATCGCGGACGGATCATTCAAAACAACCCTTCGAATGGGAATATTAGTCGCAGAACCAGACATCTTCTTCTCGTTAGGTGACAATCCAGACATCTTGTTTCGATTTGACAGCACGTTACAGCAGATGGACCCCAATAAGGTGGACGAAAAAGTAATCTTCTCTCAGTGTTGTCAGCCTTCTGTGCCTCGCATCAGTCCACAATTTCTCCTCGGCGATCATCGGAAACTTTCGGTGCTTCTCGTTTGTAGTTTATTTCTAGCAGCCGCACATATTACCGAACATGACAATATCTGAACGAGCGAATAACATACAGAGTGGGCCAAAAGCATTCGATCTACTCCATGTTTAAAACAAAACTCTAAAATTTGCTAAAATGTATCAATTATTTAAAAAAAACTAACTGCCTGGTGTAGATCCACTATGTTATTCTGCACCCATTTACGCAGAGAAATCGAATAAAAAGTTTCTTTTGAATGATGGAAGAATTTAAATGCGAGTGGTGTGTGAACGCAAAGAGAACAAAATCAGATGAGCCCGTGGATGAGCATTAAGGAATGGCATATCTTGTATGGCACTTCAATACAATTTATCTGCTTTGTTTTGATTTTAGGAGATATACATTAGTCGATGTTTAGTGCTACCATCACAAAAATAACAGTCTCAAACAAAAGAATAGTATGAGAGCATTGCATAATTTATGCGTTCAAGGAAGCTCATTCATTGTTCAGGGTCCTGTTTGCCGCCAGAAGTGGAAATGTCACAGAATGTTGAGCCCAATCTATTAATTGAATAAAAGTTGCCTTGTCCAGCCCAACCCTACTTTAGCCTAATTACGACAAGACCAAGAGGACAAACTACCGATACTTGGAGAAGAAGTAAAATCAGCCATTACGTCACTTGAAGCAGGAAAATCAGCCACGATTGATAACATACCTGGTGAATTCCTGAAAAGCGGAGAAGAGCAAGTGGTTGGCGTTTTTCTAAAGTTGTGTCAAAAGATATGGGACGAAGAGAAAGGGCCTTCTGAGTGGACACAGTCACTGGTGATCCCACGGCCCAAGAAAAGAAACCTGAGCATGTGCAACAACTAATGCACTATCAGCATTATCAACCATGCTAGCAAAATTCTTCCTGAAAATCCTCCTCAACCATTTAATGTCTCAATTCAAAGAACTCCTAGCAGTAGAACAAGCAGGCTTTAGAGCAAAAATAAGTTATTGTGCAGCAGATCTTCAACTGCCACATCATCATTGAGAAAAACATTTTTAACAGCAAAAAGACCTCAATCTGTAGTGACTCCATTTCTACACCGATTATCTAAGGATTTGATGGTATACTCCAAGCTCGTATTAATGAAGACACCACAAAATCACTTCATATTTTGCTTTAATTCACATTTGGCAAATATCTGAGAAAGAATATCTAGAATAGTAAAAACAGTAAATGGCTGGTGGTTGTTTCTGGGAGAGTAGGGACAGACACAGTGTTTTTCGTTGGAGATATTCATGTCTTATATACCTGTATCATAAATGTGGGGCAGCCTGTGTTTCTAACATTCAATCAGGTTGCAAAATAACTGCAGTCAGACCTCGTTAATCCGCCCTCCTCTGTTCCCAAGAAAACAGGCTGATAAATGAAAAGGGTGGATTACACATCAGACCACAAGTAAATGAAAATTATATGCTGTACAAAAACCCATGTACATTGTGGTGGCATTTACCACATTTTATTAGAAATTGCTGACAATTGATGTGTCATGTGATATGTGTGTTTACAGTACAATATTTTGAAGGGCGAATTACATACAGTGAGACCTCGCTAACTTGAAAACAATAACTCGAAGACCCGTCTTCGTCGTAGTGCTTTCAAAGTCCCGACAAATCCCCTATACTTTAGCATTACAGATTGCTCGAATTTCTCAAACATCGCTAGGTTGAAAAATCCTGTTCCTTGAACATAGTTATCGGTCCCTTGAGCCAAATCGAATCATATTCGTTGAAGTTTTTTGGAGATCAAAGAACCCTTTCGCTAATTGCAATTAGGGCAACCCTGTTTACTTTTTTGGACATTTGTTAACAAACAAAGATCGACTCGCATGTCACCGTTCACATTGTTCAGAAGTCAGCGTCTCTGTCTCTCTCTTTTCATTGCGTAATTGACCGCATCGTGTCGATTAAAGCAGCTGCCTGACGATTACAGAAAGCGGTATAGCCTCAGATGTTGAATAGGCAGAAAACGTCAATAATAAACAAACTCTGCCCATCAGTATAAAACCCGATCATTCGTCACGACAAATTGATCAGTCTGTCGAAGAATCTTTACGAGGCATCTCTGCAATCATGACATGGCAATGTAATTTGGGATCAATACAATATCATAACACGATCTCATAGATCATAACGTTACCAACATGTTGAGAATTCAAAAAGTCTGATCCGTCAAAAACCCTCTTCATCGATGTGTTTTTGCTGGTCCCTTCAAGTTCGAGTTAGCAGCGTTTCACTGTATGTAATTTATAATGGTACAGTTTAGGTTTATTTCTGAGAATCGTGGTTGGAGGCGGACTAACGAAAATGGCGGATTGCATGACACAATTAACATAACAAAAATTCGTCTTTAAGATTTTAAAGCATATTACAAAAAGTTCGGATTACATGAGAGCGGATTAAAGGGGTCTGATTGTAATGATAGACAAATATTGAATTTGTCCGAATATTCGTTTCCAAAGCTTTGAGCAGCTGATATTCATCAAAGTCGAATACAGAGCCAAATATATACCCACTCTATTACAGCAATATTAGTATCTTCATTACATAGGCTATTGAGCTCAACCATGTAACACTCCTTTAGACAGCTGACCAAATTATAAACTCAATTTTGGAAATATTTATTTTTGAAATGGTAAAATCCAACCCATGAGTTGTGGGTGGATAAACAAAGCCATAAGCAAAATGCCAAAACCATGGTGGTGTAGTATGAAAAAGACAAAGTAAGAAAACAACCAAAGAAGATTAGATCAATTAATTGAAAAAAGAAAAAGGAAAAAGAAGCAAATAGCAAAGTATACTAACCAGAGATCCAAACTAATATTATCATGAATGACACAAATCCTATGAAAGCTTGACAGTGAAAGTGATGACCATTTCCCATTTAACAAATGACCAGGCACACTGAATAAGTGTATAAGTAATTTAGTCTTGTGAGATGGATACACTCCAATTCCTGTGAATGGTCAGTTGTTGTTGTCTCGCTCACCCATGGCATCACACCACATGATTGATTGAATTTGATAGTTACTGAGTTAGCTATCTCATATTAAGAAAAAAGTCTAACAATTAGCAGTGCATCGATAATTCCATGCCTCCAATTCCAAATTCCAAATGCCAGTCTGATAGTGTTTAGCGAACGTTGTCTGGCGCGCCTTCTTCTTCTTCATGGAGTTCCATTCTTCTTTCCACGTATATACATGTACTTGGTCTTTTATCTTGATATATTCATTCCCTCTTCCATAGGACGTGTCTCTAGATATTTTGTTTGTTTTATTTCCGAATGGGAACACCACATACATCATCATCGATCAAGCATCATGCTCAGTGAGTCCACATGGGGCTTGAGAAACATAACCTGAAAAGACAAAATATTCAGATTAGAAAAATGCTAGGACCACATGATGATTGAGAATTGAATTATATGGACAGGCCGTTTTTTTAGCTGTTCACGCCGAATTTATGCGCAATTAATGTCATAATAAAGCATTGTATGATTTTGCAGCAAGCATTTAAAACTAAAGTTTTATCACGAGTGCGTATATATCTGCAATAATTTAGCTAGAGTTATGTGAATGCATACATGTAAGGTGTAAAGTACGACAAAAGCCACATAACATATACTTTACCATGAATGTGATTAAGTTAGAAATGCATGACACAGTGACACATAGTCACTATATGACGAGCACAATATACTTGTCGGTTATGTAACTACATGCATAATGATGCATTCTGAAGTTTGAACAAGCAATATGTTTTTTTTTTATCTCACCGCCCGGCGCCGATTCAATCTTAGTGCTTCCCATTGGTTACGCCATTGATCAATCTCTCAGAACTTCTAATTAATTGGGATTGTGATGTGCCGCATTGGTTTATGAGTCTTGTGCTTTTGATGTTCAAATTTACTACATGTACTAGTAATACACTATATTATGTACTACATAGTATATATTTATATTACGGCCTCACATTAACAATTGTCCAAAGTAACATGAGTAAGTATGTCGTGCATGTTTGTTTTATATTAACACACTGAAACACATTTGTGATTAGATGAAAATGGTCCACTTTTTTTTTAATGCACCAAGTGCTCCAAAAATATCCCACATATAAGGAGGCATAGTGCTGTGTTCAGTTATAAATGCTTCTTTCAAGTTGTCTAATCAAAAGTTAGTTATAGAAACCGGTTAAATTATAAACAAACACATTAATTCTGGAATCGCACTTATAATATTGAACACACACCCAAACAAAGGAAAGAAACAGCACAGCTACAATTACTTAACAGCTTAAAGGGGGAAACCACATGCTCTTCATAATTAACATGTTGCATATATGTATAGGCTTATATAGGGGCAAAGCATAGCTCAGTCAGTTTGACCGGCTGATTGCAATCCTATGCCGACCGTGGAGGTTGTGAATTACAATTGTAATTCGTTATAATTATAGTTCTTTGGTGATTCGACTCGTGGTCTGAGCAGGCAAGCCATGAAAACTTCGATGCGCGCATGATTGCCCAGAAAGCGCCCGCCCAGTCGTTTAACACAGGGTCAAGTTTCAACCGTGACTGATAATTATTGGTCGCTTGTCGCGTTATACAGGTGGTCACTGAGTACAATGTCTTACCTGTTAATGTGTTCGGACGGATTTTAGGGCGGTCGCTTAGGGCAGGTGGTCGCTAACACAGGTTTTACCGTATAAGACAAATGCGGCTGCAGATGTTTTGAATGATAAATTACTACAAAGTGAAATATAGTCGGATATAAAATGTCAGCTGCTAACTTGCCAAAAATTATTATTCAGTAAAGGGGAATTATTTGATAATGGTGGATTGTTTTTATAGATAATCATGTTTTGGGGACGAATTGGACGAACTACCTGCAGCAGATGTTTCATGCAACGATTTCAGGTTATTGAAATCACGCGAAACCCCAGGTATGGAGTCGCTTGTTCCCTTGATTATCGCTCTGTTCTGCATCGGTTCAGCTGTCATTCACTCATTGAATCATTGCCAGTTAGAAGCAACATTCTCGATCCTGACTGGAAGCGGAGGCTGTTGAACATGTGAAAAAGGATTCCTGAGCGCAACACATTATTGGTGTACGTCTAATGGTGAATCACAAATACAATCGCTGCAGGCAACGTGTACGATTGTACCGTAACCATGCAGTCCAAAATAAGCAAGCAAATATGCAACACCTGAGACCCTGGCAAAGAAATCACCCACCAAAGTTTATTCATTTATTTTGTGTTGGGTAATAATATATTTCATGAATTTGCTATTATGTTAGTGTTCAATATTGATTTATTTATATTTATATTGATTTTTATAAAGTTCTGTTTAAAAATGTTAAGCTGCATCAGACCTTGAAAGAGAGCTAAACATGAATAGGCACGTGGGTTAGCAGGGGCTCAATGCGTCGGCTGTGGCCCCATCCCATGGATCAATTGTTGCTTCCAGATCGATTCACACGTCCGCTGCTCGTCCCTCCTCCTCATCACAGTCAGAGGTACTTTCAATGAAGAAATAATCATCAAAAACTAATGAAAAAAATTCCAGATTACCTTGGAGCGCTTCCCTCCTGAGCGAATCCGAAATTTCAGCATCATTGCACACGTCGACCACGGCAAGAGCACACTAGCAGACCGGCTTCTCGAGGAGACTGGTTAGTCGTCTTGCTCGGTGTTCTCAGATTTCTTGACCTTCTGACCTTCCAGGAACGATCACAAAAGATGCGCAAAACAAGCAAGTATTGGACAAGCTGCAAGTGGAGAGAGAAAGAGGAATCACGGTGAAAGCACAGACGGCCTCTTTGATCCACAGACACAAAGGGAAGGACTATCTGCTGAACCTTATTGACACGCCGGTTAGTGCCCTCCTCGAACAACGCTCCTCCTTTTTCATGTCTCTCTAGGGTCACGTTGATTTCAACTACGAAGTGGCGAGATCTCTGGCAGCATGCCAAGGGGTCATCCTGCTCATAGATGCCAATCAGGTGGGCGTCTGATTCAAACAGTCAACGCTTTTGTAAACATTCTTGATGTTCAGGGAATCCAAGCACAAACAGTTGCAAATTTCTACCTGGCTTTTGAGGCAGAGTTGGCAATTATTCCCGTCCTGAATAAAATTGACCTCAAAGGGGCGA